>AYEL01076023.1:0-38919 GCA_000484575.1 Olivierus martensii | reverse complement strand
TGAATATAATTTGAAAATTATATTCAAAGATAACAATAATAATAATAATAATAATAATAGCCAATAATAATAATAATAATAGCTCTATAATGACCGAAGAACACTTGTTGAACTTTATTTTATGTAATCAATTAAGCCAAAAAGTGAAATGAAATGATTTACACTTATAGTTAATGTTGCCAATTCCAATTTACAGAAAATCACAAAGTACTGGAGCAATAGTAAGAAATGCACACAAAATACAAAGCTCTAAACAGTATAAATACTTTATTAACACGTATCAAAGAGCACAAAAATTACATAAAAAAAGGTTCGTTAAACACCGCTCTGGCGACTAGAGTGTACGAACATGATGTAGATATAGAGTGGAACAATGCCAAGATTATTATGTGCGGAATTGAAAGTACCAACATAAGAATGGCAGAGGTGCTTCAAGTAAATAAATTAAATAAGAAAGAGCATGTTTACCAACATAAGAATGGCAGAGATTCAAGTAAATAAATTAAATAAGAAGGAGCATGTTTTAAATTTTAATGGCCTGGAAATGGTGTGGGTTATAATTGGAAATACGCTGCTATTGTCACCGTTTGTTGTTAGTGCTGCTCATCTAAATGGTTGGATGAAATTGGTGACGTCATACATTCCATTTCAGCGTATTGTTGTATTTTTATCATCATCACTTCTGATTTTTACTTTATGTTGTAGCATTATTATATTATTAGTATTTCTTATTATTATTGTTTTTGTAGCAGAGGAATTTGTAGTGGTAATGTGTAAGTGTTTATAAGATGTTTGATGACGTCATGCATTCCCCATCCGCGCATTTGATTATATATATATAATTTTTTTTTCTAATGTTGAAATATTAATAATAATTTAAAACCTCTGAGTATTAAATAATTTTTTCTATTTACATTAATTATTAAATCTATAAAAAAATAAATATAGAATTAAAAATGTAGAAATGAAAATATAGTTTAAAAGTTGATAAACAAAATTTAAAGAAATATAATAATTTGAAATTCTTATTTGACAGAATTACAGAAAATATGAAAAATAAATCAAACAAATGATAATTTTATTTATGCAAATGATAACTTTTATTAAACGCAAAAGGGAGAGTCGCAGTCTATCATTTATAGATAAAAATTATTGAATTAATATTATATTAAGTTCTGTTAAATATACTATTTCCAACATTGAAACTAATCATTTAGCATTCGACATTACAATAAACTTCCATTCAACTTCAGTTATCTTGCATTTGAAAACATCCATGTGCGAAGCTGTCATCCCTATTTTGTCACTGGACTCGTTCAGTTAGCGCACGCGTACTTCATCGATGGTCGCGGCTAAGCTGGACAGACAGTACACAGTTTGCAAAAGGCATACATTATTAAATATTTTTTGGCCAAGTAAAAGTATTATATTCTAGTTTTTGTTAAATGTAGGCTCTATTCCAACAAAAGCATATTATATGGAGTCAGATATTATTATATCCATGATACAATCTTATACTCATTCTTACTTGAAAATGTATTGTTTTGATATTACTATAAAACAATGAATTTTAATTTAATGTATCCAAAAATACACTGATGATAGGATTAATATGCATTATCCAGTTATTTGATATTTCCTTTAACAATAATGATGAAGACTTTTGATCAACTTTCAATAATAAAGATAAATAAATGAAATGAAAAATACAATAATGAGAAATCTTCAATAAACAACTCAGTTCCATTGTATTTTATTAAGTGGAAACTACTATTTTTAGTAAAATTTCAATTGATGAATGAAAATTACAATTTTTATAGAATGCTGATTTTGAGCAAAAGCTTTTATTGTTTATAGACAGCTTTTGCTCAAAAGCTTACATTCAGATACATTTTTGAAATTAGTTTGAAAACTTTAAAATGCCATGTCAAATATATATACAATAATACCCTTAGAGCAGGGATTCCGTAAGTGTGGCCTGCAACCCCTAGAAATGTGGCCCACGTATCGGATCATCCGCTATCTTGAATTCATAGAGATTATTTATTTTTTGTAAAAATGTAAATTCATTTTATCATATTAAAATTAAAAATTGTTCAGTTAAAAAAATACATGTATAAGTGTTTCCAAATATGTATTGAAAAAGTTTTTTGCATATATAAATGAAAAAACCTTTCTCAATCATGAGTATTAATAAGTCCAAATTGAGACCAAAATTAACTGATGAATATTTTACAAGCAATGCATTCTGGGTGCATTCAACTATGATATTATTAAAAGAAAACAACAACTGCACAAGTCATACATTTCCGATTGATGAATTTATTAGTTTTTCTTTTTTATTTGAAATTATTTAGTTATTTTTGAAATGTGTTATTATAAACAGTTTGTAATAAAAAGTTATTATTGTCATAAATAAAGAACGACATGTAAATTAGTATAAATCTTTCCCTTGTGTCTAACTTTTTATCAGTTTGAATGAAGTATTTTTCCATAACACTTTTTTTGGCCCGCCAAATATTTTCGAATTTACAATTTGGCCCACCTATGCAAAACTTTGGGAATCCCTGCCTTAGAGTTATGCAATAGGTGGGGCCAAGAAGCATAATGTAACTTGGGATACCTACAGATTCACAAATCTAATTTCAGATACATATGTATTAGGTTCTTAATTGACTCTTTATTACTAAGAAAACAATAAATTATAAAAGTTTATAATATGTAGTTGTAATTAAAGGCTCTTAATCAACAAATCAGCAAATGAAATATGTACATACTTATATATGCAATATGTAATTTTGAAACAAACAAGTAGGTGAGGGGCAGGATGAGAAGTTACAAATCTCTGAATCTATATAAGTCAGGGTATTACTGTATATAGAACAGTTGGGATTCCTAGTATCCTATAGAGAGGCTGGATTAAAAAAAATTATTGTAAGGATATACATTTACAATATCCTGTTTTATACAGCTTCTCTATAGGATTGTGCCAATGTTGAACAACATTACATATTAAAATTTTAAATATCTCTTTTTGTTTTTAAAAATTAAAAATACACATACATACATACACATTTGTATTTTATAAGTTATAGAGATATACTATGCATTATTCTTATAATATGAATTTTGAATAAATTGAATGTTATCCACAATTGTTTGAAAGTATTGAATAATATGATTTAAATGTTACCATCTTTAAACCAAATACAGCCATTTCTTGACATGCAAGTAATTGCATTAGAAGATTTTATGCAACTCATATTTTGCATAAGTCAGTAAAATAATTTTTTAACAAAAATTCTGAATCAAAAACTCCTAGAACTAGGTGGACCACAGTGAATTGCATTCTACACAATGTTATGGAACAGTATTGTTCTATGACTGAAAGAGGAGGCAATGCCACATGGAACATATCATTTTATTAATGTTTATGTTTTTAAAATTTTAAAAACATAAATAAATCAAATAATATGTATTTTTAATAATTTAAACTAACATTTTTGCACTTATAGCCTACTAATACAGTAGATGTTTTATATTTGAAAAAAAAAAATATATGAAATATTTTATGTAAAGTTGAATATTATGTAAGTTGTGAAAGATTGTACATGAAAATATTCTTAAAGTGCCAACACAAAATATAAGCTCTAAACAGGATGATACTTTATTAACAGTAAATGCTTTCGACCTTATCAGTAGGTCAACTTCAGCTGTAATGAATATACGAAGAGAGAAACCAACCCCCTACAAAAATAAACAACTCAAAAATGACGTCATAAGAGACATAAATGTTTATACGACAGTCTCTTATGGTCATTTTTGAGTTGCTTATTTTGTAGGGGGTTGGCTTCTCTCCGTTCTGTATATTCATTACAGCTGAAGTTGACCTACTGATAAGGTCGAAAGCATTCTCTGTAATAAAGTATTTATCCTGTTTAGAGCTTTGTATTTTGTGTGCATTTTTGTGAGGCTTTAAAGTTCTTATATTCTTAAAAATTGTTATTTTATTTGTAATTAACATATAAAAATATTATTTAAAGTATTTAGCATTTAAAATAATAGCCATTGAGTATTATTAAAAATAATATTTTAACTTAGTTATAATATATAAACAATTATAATGCTGTTGTTATCAGAAATTTTTAGAATTAAGTTGTGAACTTTCATTATTTATTGCTGACATTACTAAAACATGCTGATATTAGTATCATTTGTAAAACACTCTCCGTTCTGTATATTCATTATAGCTGAAGTTGACCTACTGATAAGGTCGAAAGCATTTAAAAAAACTTTAATAAAGTATTTATCCTGTTTAGAGCTTTGTATTTTGTGTGCATTTTTGTGAGTGTAACAGAATGGCTTTAAAGTTCTTAATAGTAAGAAAATTATTATATCAAAAATAATTTTTTATTTTTTTCAATAAAGGCAATTATAAAGTCGCTAAATCACTATATCAGCAATTTGTAAAGATTTACAGATAACAGTTTAAATCATTCTTTTATTTCATTATATACTGTATCAGCAATTTTAAATTATATATTTTTTCATAAAAAAAAAACATTAAAAATCACCAGATCTGGCAACAGTAATGCTGCACCATTCGTAAAGGCGAGGCATGCTGTGAAACAACCTAAAGGCACCATGTTTTGAAAAGCAGTCATATTTGTCTGTATGAACGTATTTAATCAAAAACTTTCATCCATCTAATATTTATTAATTAAAAAACGTGCACAAATCAGATTTTTCCACTTAAGTCGAACCTGCATTATTTTAAATGGAGAACAAGTGTTTTATCTTCGTATTTTCTTGTTTTTTGCCTAAATTTTGGTGAAAACGAAACAATAAATGAATGATTAACAAATAATGTTATTTATTTTAATAGATTTAACCAATATTTTAGTATTATCTGCAATATTTTTTTAGTTTTAAATACTGTATTTTATAGCAGTGTATCGATTTTGATGACAGGTGATTACTATAAATGGAGTTTTCATAATGCATTTTAATATGGATGATTCAAGATATTTTGATAACATTAAACGTTTGATAACAATATCTGCAATTACAATAAGCAGCTTCTACTGTACTTATTTTATAATTTACACATATTCTACTCTTACCAAGACCACAATTTTCTATGTTAATTATCAATAGGACATCAAAAATTATGTTTACATTTTCAGTAATGATATTTTTTTTAACTTGAAATGATTGTTTAAAAATAAAATTATTTCTTTTATATTATACAGGAAAACCTGTGCTGGTGGCCACCAGCACAGGTTGCCTGCAAGCCATGGCCATCTTAATATCTGCCCAAGCATAATGTGGGATTTTTAAACTGTGTAAAATGGCCATCTGTGTTCCATGGCCATGGCCAATGATATTTACTTTCAGCAACTTATGTGCAGCATCTACTAGGTGGCCAGCAAATCATGTTTTGATCAGAAATGCCAGATGGGCTCTAGATCTTCTATCAGCTCAGCATTCTAAAGTGAAAAAATCCTGAAAACAGATATTAATTAGTGATTTCTTTCCTTAGATTTAATTAACAATGTGAAACTGTGTCATAAACTTTGTATTTTAAACTTTGATGTTTAATAAAGAAATTTGTAGCTGTGGTCTGATGGCCAACCTGTGCTTGGAGGCAGAGTCTCAGCCACTGAAAATGGGCCACCTACCACAGGTTTTCTTGTATTGTATATGAAACAATTATATTACTCAATTTCAAAAATTGCAATATAAAATTAAAAATAAGTGAATAAAATTATTCATAAATAGCATATTCCTCTCACATTGTGAAAAATGTTTAGTTATTAAAAATTTGACTCCAGCAAGTTGATAAAAATTGAATTCATTTTATTTAGCAAGGAATGAAATTGGATAATTCCTGAATGCAAAAAGCATCAGCAGTTACTAGGGCAAATGCCTTGAATGCAAGTACTTATCATTTGATATAGAATATAGTGTAGGAGGTCGGGAAACCCCCCTCTTAATGTTGCGAATTTGAATCGATATCAAATAACGCTATTGATATAAATTTTAATGACGCAGTTCGATTCGAAAACAGGATATATCGAATTGCTTGATTGTTTTAATAGACAATAAATCGTGGAAGGTTTATTCAAGATTCAATTCAAAGTCTAAATGGATGACACCTGAGATATCTGATGATTGTGTAAGAGGGAATAGCAGCCAGCCCGGGAGAGAAAGGTGAAGGAGAGGTCAGAGACATAAAAGAGCAGTTCTGGACAAAGTTCCTCGCTTTTGGTCTCTGGTCGAAACATCACTTTGGTCTCTGGTCTAATCATCGCTTTTGGTAGCTGGTCTAATCTCGGGCATGATCCGAAAGATAACTCTGACCGAAACATCGTGCTCACCGAACGTCGTTTACCAAGGCATCAAGTTGCCACAGCTCTCCAAGAAGTCATTGTCGCATTCAACAAGTTTTTCCCTGATTTGAGTCCTTGCACTAACGAATTTTGTCAAGTACTCACAGTCGTCGACCACTGGAGCTACAAGATCAACTGTTTGTGCATATCTGTATTGCCATCCGGGAGATAGATTACAACAAGAATTTGGACTAAAGACTTAATTGATATATCAAAGACTGTTGTTGTGCCATAGATATTCACGATAGGAAGTCATCAGATTTGCAGGTATCTCTCTCCAGACTTTGTGTTGGGAAATGAGATTGTATTTTTAATTCTCTCTTCATGTTTATTTATATGTCAAAATAAAGAAGCTATTGAATTTTATTCAATGTTGCTCTCCGCCTCTATTACTCGAGTCGTCAGCCTCATTCGTCGTCCTTGCTCACGCGTTTAACGTGGACCAGGTTTTTAGGCCATTTGCCTGTCAATTCTGCTTTTCCGTCCATCCGGAATTCCACAATAGATTACTGGTGTTTCCCCACTTTACATCATTCGACTTATGATAATCCACTCTTACAATTGCCCTTACAATATTCCAGATTTGGCTATTTTTCATAGCATATTTTCTAGAAATATGCTTTTCATTTTATTAAAAATTTACAGTCCGCTAATGGCCACATAGTAATATAATTGCTTATCACCTTGGAGGTAATGTTCAATTTCAGACAGTTTTACCATCGTGAGATTCTAGTCTTTCATTATCTATTATTGCTACCATTGTTACTTTCATCTTATAATTTTTTTCGATCTGTGATGGAGTTATTAAAACATAAGTAAAGGAATACCTGTTAATAAAACTTAATATTCTCAATCTTGATGATGATACATTTTCAATTGTTGATTATTTATATACTAATAGTATCAGACCATAGCCATTTTTATGTCATAAAAGTATCATAATGGTGGTTTTTATTCAGAATGTATGGTACATAAAGTAAAATCATATATGTTTGAAGTTTTGAAAATTCTATGCAGGAATGAATACATTAAATTCAGAATCAAAAAAAATATAGAACATGTTTTATTAATAAGACTTACAACAAAATGTACAATATGTTTAGAACTTTATTTCAATAGACAATGACACTTAACATACATTGTATATAGTAAGATGATACAATAATTATAAACAAACTAATATTTAATTAATTTATTTATTTATATATATAATAGATGTATGAAACAACTCACAATCCAATTAATTTAACCAACAGATAAACTATACACAAAACTACATATTGACATAATGATGAATTATTGTGTTTTGGCAAGAATGCTTGATACATTGTCATATTCTAAGATAGTTTTGAATTAATGCCAGCATTGTAATTATTATTTTGAATTTTTTTTTGGAAATTATTTTAAAATATAATTTCAATTGAAAAAATATTTTTATGATAATTCTAAAGTAAATAAATTGTTATATAAGTTTTAATTACAAGAGCTTCCTGACTTACATAAGACTTGAATTCCTAGAAAGATTACATAATTATTTAACAATTTTATATAAATTTCATTTATAATATGCTATATATGTAACTTATGTATAAGGCAGTATGAAAAAATATTTATTGTAATACACTGCATATATATATAATTTACATGATATGATTGAGTTACAACACCGTAATGTTTAATATAATAGTAGTTGACTATTAATAACACAAATAAATAATTTTAGCAACAGACATGGGATAATATCTCCAGGCAAGGCAAACTCCATGATTTTGCAATATCAAATCAGTTTTCTAGTATTTGCAGTTAAGCTAGTGTAGAAACAAGAAAGAAAATAGTTCTAAAATGACACTGTTTAGGACCAGCAAATACTGTTGTTTGTAAAATGTTGATAAGTGAAGAATAATTTATTTTGAAACACATTTTAGTACAATACCTTCATTTATTGCTAAATGTTTATAGCTTTTAAATCACATTTTTAAAATTTTATTTAAAAAGAATTTTACTATTTATGGCTTTTCTTATCAGATAGTAGTGTTTTAGGCATAGTTTTTCTTTTACACTATTCTCTGATTTATGTTTTTTAATGGAATTAATTCTGCTACTTATTATTTTTTTTAAGGGCAACTGATAAAAATCAAAGTTTTTGCATATTATTGAGTATTATATGCTATAGTCTGTTTCAAGATAACCTGACAGCCAAACCACCAAAGGTAAGACTGTATTCATATGCGATTTGTAAATAACAACATTGTCTATTAGTCTATAATGATGATGATAATATTTCGTTAAATTTTGTCACGTGATTATAAAATATATATTTAATCATCTCAAATTTTAAATATTTCGGATATTTTATTTTCCAAAACAACAAATTATAGATAATATATCATTTTTATATTTTTAAAATATTAATATTAAATTTAACTAATAGGGACTATTTTCTTTTGTATAGAAATACTCACAACAATGGTAGTGATTTACTGTCAGGTTATCTTGAAATAGACTATAGACTTCTTTGCTTTCTACAAATATCTGTTCATAAAAAATAGTGTGTAACATTGTATTTTATTAGTTTGGCCCATATGATCCATATATCACAAAATAAAATAAAGTACAAATTATTCATTATGGTCATAATTAAATTGATTAATGATTAGTGGACTTTCAAGTACAATAATTTAAATAATTACCAAAAAAGCTCAGATACTTGAGCTTTTCCTTAGAAATCAGCTCATCAACTCTAACTTTTTGAAAACACACAAGTTTCAGAAATCTAATCAATAGTATTACATAACCATTGTTGAGTATTGCACTATATACTGAATTATTAATATTTTTAAAAAATTTTGCAAATTTAAGTATAAGTCAGGGAACTCTTGTATTATTACATATAAAATTTTGTTGCCTTAAGCTTGCATAAATAATTGTTGAATATTGTATATTAACATTATAAAAAAAAATCTTTTATATAAAGCAAACAGATTCTTTAATTAGTATTGTTTTTATTTTTATCAGTTTTATATAGAGATCATTCAGTCTTATTTTGAAGATTTGAATTGAAACTGCTGTCTGATGAGTTAAGTCTACTAACAGTTTCTCTCAGTTCCTTATGAGATGCTGATTTTCGCATTCGCACATTGCAAGATGTAATGGCCCAATAGAAATAAAAACTTGATGAAGCAACAATAAGACATTCTGTGATGATGGAGATATTGATAAAACTTTTTTCATCTTGCTGCCAAAAATGAAGTGAACATGCTAAAAATTATTAAAAAGAAATTTTTAAATCTTTTGTAAATATTTCTAAAAATTTAATAATGAAATAAATATACACATATTTTTTTATGTATGCCCCATTTTAATTATTATTAGAAACACAATTTTGGAATCTTCAACTCAACTCCTGCCATAAGCAACTTTTTCTGTAGCTTCATAATCTTGAATCTTTATTAGATTTTAAACTATATTAAAATTCAGTTTAGAATATCTATATTAACCAACTTAAATCTATAAAAATATCAAATATAGATAAATCAATTGAAAATATTCTGTTTTTAAAGTTAAAATTCTAAATGTTTTTGCAGATATTTGGTACTGATTGAAACTACAAACCATCACATTGATGATATATAAAATACCAAAAGATTCCATTGCATTCTTTCAGAAAATTATAATTTTATTCAAAATACTATTTTTATAAGCATAAATATTTTCATAGCATTTAAGATAATTAATTATTCAATTTTAATATTTTGTCAAATTTATTTTTTCTCTAAGGAAATCGATAAAAAAGGAATTGGATGGATTACTCCAAAAGATTTTCAAAAGGCAATGGAACAACAAAAAATTTATACTCCGTAAGTTTAAAATCTTTAATGCTAAAATCCTAAAATAATGTTAATTATAAATTAATTTATAACATTTTTATAATTAATTTTATTTGAATGAATAAATACTTGAAATAGAATATTAATATTTTATCTTGATGCTTATAGATCTGTACTTAGAATGCTGATTCCTGATTATGGATTGTAGATTAGAAATCAATAATAATTGACTTCTA
Source organism: Olivierus martensii (assembly GCA_000484575.1). Lineage (NCBI taxonomy): Eukaryota > Metazoa > Arthropoda > Arachnida > Scorpiones > Buthidae > Olivierus > Olivierus martensii. Next base: position 28,464 of record AYEL01076023.1, on the reverse strand, counting down.
ATCTACAATTCATAATCAGATGGACTGTAGAATCAGTGGTGTAGCTACTGTTTCAATTTCTTCATACCTACCTCTTTGGTTAGAGCATTGAGTAAAGGTTTGCCTAAACAAGGAGCAGAACGCTGCCACCTTATACTATCACAGGTTGGGAATAGGCAGGGATGAAAATTGGAGAGTAGGTCGGCTTACGATAGACAGATGTAAAGTATTCTCCATTAGAAATGGAATTATACACATCCAGGAAATGGACAGTAGGCACATCAGACTGATCAAGTTCAAATTCTAACCCTAAACTTTGGTTAGAGAGGCTAGTTAGCAACCCAATATTATCACCGAGGCCATTCCATAAAACCAGAATATCACCAACATACCTCTGGAATAATTTGAGGTGAGAACTAAAACGCGGAAGGACCACCTTCTCCTTCCTCCAAACCACAAGTTCCACTAGAACTTCAGCCATAGGACTTCCAATCGGAACACCAATAGCTTGTCTATAAAATTTTCTATTAAACATAAAGAATGACCCATGAACAATTAAATCACAAATCTCCCAGAGATAGCTTGGTAGGCCAGCTTCCTCATGAGTGTGTTCTAGAAGACAGTGGCAAAATCAAACAATCGTAGGTGTTTGACTTTACCATTATGTATACCATGCCTAATGCACATCAAACCTGTTTAGACACAATTTGAAAATTAAGCTTAAGGAAAGATAATTTTATTTAAAGAACTTTAAAGCCATCCTGTTACACTCACAAAAATGCACACAAAAAACAAAGCTCTAAACTTTATTACAGAAACTCATGATACTCAATACATGATACTTTATTAACTGAAACGTTTTCGATCTTATCAGTAAGTCAACCTCTTTGTGAGGAAGTTAACTTTGACCTATCTTTCTCATTAAAATTTGTATTAATTTGAAAATAAATTTATTTTCATATATCAATATTATACTGTCTGTCCAGCTTGACGCAAATACGCATGCACTAACTGAACGAGTCCAGTGACAAAATAGGGATAACAGCTTCGCGCTCTTCCGATCTGAATGAGTCCAGTGACAAAATAGGGATGACAGCTTTGCATACATTGGATGTTTTCAAACCGCAAGATAACTGAAGTTGAATGGAAGTTTATTGTAATGTCGAATGCTAAATGAAATAGTTTTGTTGGAAATAGTATATTTACAGAACTTAATATAATATAATAATTCAATAATCCACCCGTCATTATACTGACTATGACTCTCCCTTTCACATTTGGACTCATCCATTTTAGCTAGGTGTGGCTTTTGTGGACGGACAATACTTGTTTATTCACTACTCTTTCTCACCATTTTGTTAAAGTGTGTGTAGCTGAAAGTTTGAATGTACATTCAAAAGGTTTAAATCAATTTGCAAAAAGGTTAAATATACAATAGAACTGCTTATTAAAATCACTTTTGGATCAATCTATTTTGATAACAATAACTGACTGATAACTTTAAGCAGTGGATGTAAAAAAAGTACAGTTTTTGATTTTTATTATTATTATACAGTATATACTGTACTTATGCTGTTATATATAGTGTAACCTCAATTCAATATTTTCATCGGAATGCTTGAAAAAACTATGGATATGGGGAAATGATAGATGTGGGGCTATATAAAATGAAAAAAAAAAATGATGATTAGATTAAAAGATAATAATAATAATAATAATAATAATAATAATAATCCTAACAGACAAAACCATACACAACAACAGACCAGACATCACTCTCATAGAAAAGCAAAACAAAGTTACCTACATTATAGACATCTCAATACCAGACATACACAACATCCAGGATGCATTCACCCAAAAAATTAGCAAATACACAGAACTCTCACAAGAAACTAAGCATCTCTGGGGAATGCAAAAGGTAGTCATAATATCCATCATTCTCTCCTCCACAGTGGGGAATGCAAAAGGTAGTTATAGTACCCATCATTCTCTCCTCAACAGAAGAAATTCCTCACACACTATCCAAAAGCCTCAAAACACTAGATCTACATCCCAAAACATACATAACACTACAAACAGCATCTCTACTCAATACATGCAACGTAGTAAGAAAGTTTCTCAGCACTGGCACAGACAGACAGTTAAATAACATAATAAGAAAGTTTCTCAGCATTGACACAGACAGTTACTTAGCTCCATTAAACATCACAAGTAGCTATGTCTTGACTTGTGTCTGACATAGCACTTTGCTCCGGAGATACTCCGTGCCCACATTGATGATAATATAATAATAATAGCTTTATAACGGATTGAAGAACACTTGTTGACCTTTATATTATGTAATCAAGCCAAAAAGTGAAGTGAAATGATTTACACTTATAGTTAATGTTGCCAATTCCAGTTTACAGAAAATCATGAAGTACTGGAGCAATAGTAAGAAAATTATTATATCAAAAATAATTTTTAATTTTTTTCAATAAAGGCAATTATAAAGTTGCTAAATCACTATCTCAGCAATTTTAAATTATATATTTCATCATCAAAAAAAAAAAAAAAAAAATTAAAAATCATCAGATCTGGCAACATTAATGCTGCCCCATTCATGAAGGCGAGATGTGTGATGACACCAGCTAAAGGAGCTGAAAAATTTTGAAAAGCAGTCATATGTGTCTCTATGAACTTATTAAATCAAAAACTTACACCGATCTAATATTTATTAATTAAAAATGTACACAAATCAGATTTTTCTATTTAAGTGTAATCTGCATTATTTTAAATGGAGAACAAGTGTTTTTTCTTCGTATTTTCTTGTTTTTGCCTAAATTTTGGTGAAAACAAAAGAATAAATGAACGATTAACTAATAATGTTGTTTATTTTAATAGATTTTTCCAATATTTTGGTATTATCTGCGATATTTTTTGTTTTAAATATGGTATTTTATAACGGTGTATCGATTTTTATGACAATAACCGAAATTCTGATTACTGTAAATGGATTTTCATAATGCATTTTAATATGGATGATTCGGGACCGTAGAATTTTGATAACATTAAACGTTTGATAACAATATCTGCGATTACAATAAGCAGCTTCTACTGTATTTGCAAAAGGATTAAATCAATTTGCACAAGGTTTAAATAAATTTGTGAATGCTATATAATTATTATTATTTTTTTTTTTTAATTTTAAAAGGGGCATGGTATGCTCACTTAGAACTCCCACCAATTTCTTCCCAGGAAATTTCTGTTCCACCTCCTAAGCTCAATACTCTCTCTCTTATTGGCAGGAAAAGTATATTATGAACCAATACAGGTTAAAAAAGCTAATATTATAGCTGTTATTGTGGGAAGAGATTTGTTCTAACATTAGAATTTTTTTCTTAAAAAATGTGAAATATTTTGCATAATAAAACAAAAAACTATTGAAATATCAAATAAATATATAACTTAATGCTCAAAAATGATATTGAATAAAAATTTAAACATTTTTTATAAGAAAATATACATCAATTTTGCTAAGAAAATTTGCATAATGTTACGAATTTACCAAATAAACGATTTTTCATCGAAATATGGACGGAAATACATCATTCATGGCTTATTTTATTCAGGATGGTAACCTCTATCAAACAGCTGTAATAATTTGAGTGGATGCCTAAAAAATTGCAAAAAAAAAATAGAATAAAATTTGGTTTAAAAAATCCAACAAATATTCTTTAAATGAATAAATAAATAAATAAATAATTGTTTTGATAAAAAGGAAGATATAAACTGTAATTTTCAGATTTCTCCAGCAAAAAATAAGCATGATATGACGATTTATAAATTTCTCAATATCATTAAGCTTAACTACATAACGTGACTGGCACAGTGTGACCATTGACGTTTAACTCTGTCTGACACTCAAAAGGTTAAGATCTGGTGACACATGGGTCACAGATTTGGACGTAGAATTTTACAAATTTGTATACACCATATCTCTCTTATTTTTGATTTAATTAAATAAAGTTATTTGGAAAAGTTGTTTGTTTTATTGAATTCTGTACACAGTTTAAAAAAAGTATCAACTTAAAAATATATTATCAAATTTATATATATAATTATTAAATTATTAAAGATGCAATTTATTATACTATATTTTTAAAGCAGTTTCACTTTAACAAACTTTTGCCATTAATGAATATCTCTTCCCACTCTTAGTCAGTTAAATTGAGATTCTACTGTATATACAGAGATGACTGTACTTATATAGAATAATCTTAATTAATAGGAATACTTTTGTAATATAGAGAAAGATTATATATTCTAATTGAAACTAACTAGCCTTGATTTGAAAATTAATCATTAAAATTAAAAGTTTAATTCAGAATTATTACACTAGGAGTTAATTTGGCTGGAAGTATTTGGTTTAAAAAAAGAAAGATATGTATTATCAAACAGTAAGCTATAAAAAATACAGTACAATTGCATTTTATGTGAGAAATACATTCCTGAATACTTCAAATAATTCATGGTAAGTTTTTTCCTATGAATAGATGATTAATAAAAAAAATTGTATCCTTGGAATGCATAAAATATGTAATTACATAAACCAACTAGCCAAACTTCCTGGCGGGACAAAGTCTATATTAAATTTTCAACGATTATTTTTGAATTAAAGCTGTGGTGCCATCATCCCAAAGATCCCGGTTCGAGTCCGGTGCCGTGGCAAAATTTTATTTTGAAAAAATTAATTTAAAAATTATAGTATAATCGTTAATTACTAGATAGTGCCACCTTAATTCTAAATTCTAAATTTAATTAATTAATTATTAACTTAACAGATGGTAGCACCATAGCTTTAATTCAAAAATAATCGTTGAAAATTTAATATAGACTTTGTTCGCCAGGGGAAGTTTGGCTAAGTTGATTTACGTAATTTGAAAATGGTTAATCCCCTGTTTAGTATTGATTAGAGCATAAAATGATTTATGACATGACTAGAGGCAAGAAACTATCTAGTTCTGCAATTATCCTTTTTTTTTTTTGTGCTCCTAACATAATCATTCCATTAGAATTCTTATTTTCCACATAAAAGATAGTATTTTTATCAAATCAATTTTAAAACAGAAGAACATAAAAAATTTTCTATTGTAGGGAAATGCAATCACAAAAAATTATATTTTCGCTCTGAAAGGGTCATACATTCAGACATGTGTAGAGGAGTTTCCTTTCTGATGTCTCAATTTGGGACTATTAGTAATCCTGATTAAATAATGATGTTTTTTGAGATTACAACAAGTATGTAAAGAGTCCTGTAAAAATCTTTGATTTTTATTTAATGTAAATAGTTCTTTAATCCTCTGTGAAAAGGATTTCTTCAATAAAAGAGGTATCAATCCCTAATAATCCATCCAAATGTATCATAAAAGACACCCAGAGCAAACTCATGTTCATTAAGGTTGAACTCTCATGTACCACACAGTTGCGATTTTTTGTGGTTACCGTGTGGTTGTATTGTGGTCAAAATCAACCACTCATGAACCACTTATATGTGCAGTTGGTAACGGACTGTGCATATATATGCGCAAACCATTATGATGACTGATTGACATGTAGCGCTGTCAGCGGCTAGTGGTCGGTACATTACACTGTGTGAATTGCGCTCGACCACTGATAACCACAATTTTGTGGATGATATCAACAGATATCAAGTTGCAACAGCAGTTGAAACCAACTTTAGTTAGTGGTCCGTCTCAGTTAGATTACACATTTCTATATTAATATTATTATAATTCACAACCGTCCACAAGCAACCACTGTTTTGCAGTCGTGGTGAGAGTTCAGCCTTAAGGATAAAAAGCCTCTTTCTTGGCCAATTTTCTGGAAACTTCATTGCTATCAATCCCTTTATGCTGTGACACTGGATAAGTTATATTGTAACCTATAGTCATTTCTACGATGACATAGTAAAATTCATTGGTATCATTAAAACAGGTCATCAAGTGCTTTTAATAAAGTTTGGCTATTTCATCTCTATAAATATATTTATTACCATATCCCTTATCAAGATTACTTGTAAGAAATACAGAAATGGTATGTATTATCACTTGGAAAATGATGAAAAATTTGTTAAGGCAGTGTTTTCCAAACTGTGAGGCATGCCCTATTAGGGGGCACTAGTCTGTTGCAAAAGAGTGTGCAAGAATTAATAAAAACATCATTTTTGAGACAGACAAACAAAAAATAAATTCAAATTGATGTCAAAAAAATGAATCAGTGAAGAGGTTATAAATACAGTACAAATAACCATGTATCCAAAAACTTTCTGCAGTAGTTGTTTGAAAGACAAAATATTGATCTCATTTAGTAATTGAAAAAGAATTGTGATATCTTCACTGACACCGCAATTCGAGAGAATTTGTGCTGAAAAACAAGACCACCCATTGCATTAAATATTATGTCGTATTAAACATATATTCTGTTTTTTGTTTTTTTTCATAAGATTAATTTTTATTAAAAATTATTACACCATAATAAATATATATTTTTCTATGTACAGTGGATAATTGGTTAACGAACATAATCCATTCCAAGACAATGTTCGTTATCTGAATTGTTCATTAACCGATCATTGTCCGTTCCAAGACAATGTTCGTTATCCGAATTGTTCGTTAACTGATCACTCGTGAATACTAGTACAGTGGGTGATCGGTTAACGAACATAATCCGTTCCTAGACAATATTCGTTATCTTTAATACATTAGGTGATCAGTTAATGAACATAATCCGTTCCAAGATAATGGATATATATATATATACAGAGGGTGATCGGTTAATGAACATAATTCGTTCCAAGAAAATGTTCGTTATCCAAATTGTTCTAACGAACATAATCCATTCCAAGATAATGTGCATTATCCAAATTGTTCATTAACCGATCATCGATTTACCATAGGTTTTTATGGGAATTTGATTAATTCATTTGATCATCGATTTACCATAGGATTTTATGGGAATTTGATTAATTCATTCCGGAGACCCAAAAAAGTCATCGATTTACCATAGGATTTTATGGGAATTTGATTAATTCGTTCCGAAGCATCGATTTACCATAGGTTTTAATGGGAATTTGATTAATTTGTTCCGGGGATCGATTTACCATAGGTTTTTATGGGAATTTGATTAATTCGTTCCGGAAACCCGATTTACCATAGGTTTTTATGGGAATTTGATTAATTCGTTCCGGAGATGATTTACCATAGGTTTTAATGGGAATTTGATTAATTCGTTCCGGAGACTCAAAAAAAATAAATAAAAAAATTATATAATTTCTTACTATGTTTATTCCTAAATAATAACAATAATATATACATACATAGTCTTGCATTTTCATCTGTTATGTTTATTTTCCGATGAAGAATCTGCCCAATATCAATTGCTTTTCTCTCTCCTTCAGGATTTTTCGGAAGTGATTAATAGCATTGATAGAGATCCCCAAGTCTATTGACCTCAACCTGGTATTGGAGCCATTCTAACACCAAAAAATTGTAAAATCTCTCTCTTACCTTCTTTAACAAATCTTTGATTTGTTTTAAGTTGTCTCCGAGTTCATTTTAATCGGGAAAGCTATTTTTCTTCCATTCTTACCCATAAGTCCACGAGCGCACAAGGCCTGAGCCTGTCATTCCGTTAGGTTAGTTAATCCGAACTATCCTCATGGATTATTTTTATCTGGCGGCGGCCACTTATAGAGCCGCCATCATCACAGGCTGACCAACATTCATGATGGGTTCAACTGGAAGATTGAAGGATGGGTTTCAATGGTTCGGACCCAGATCCTTCCTAAAAATTGGAGGAGTTGGACCCCCAGATCCTCCAGAATGGTAAGCCGCAGCTTTACACGCAGCCATCAGCTGGATGGCTGTGTGGCCAATCTGTCATTCGGTTAGTCTGTGAAGTGTTCGTTAACCGAACATAAAAATCTTTCAAAAAAGTGTTCATTAACCGAACATGTGTTCGTTAACCGATCACCCACTGTATAAGAACTTTATTTATACAAAATATGATATATTGTTTTGTAGTTTTAAATTATAAGTAGAAAGTATTTATAAAATTAGACTATCATGAAAATGAGATGGCATACCAAGTTTTTATGAAAGGGGGGTGCAGTCACAGAAAGTTTTGAAACCACTGGTTTAAGGGAATAAGACATCCTTGTTCTGTACAGTAAATCTGTCCCTACACCAAAGTAAGTTTTAGAACTGTCTATGTATATTACATTGTATTTTAGTTCCTGGATAGCAAATGTGGCTTTCTGATTGCTTATGTCTAAAAAAATAAAAAATGGCTATTATTCCTACAAACTTTGCTTTTGTGACCAAGATAATGATAATTTGATCTCTGACAGGAATATTGAAATATGCCTTATAGGCCTCAGATATTTTATCAGATACCTTCCAGAAATATTTTTTCATTCTTGTTTTGATGAATTGGCTGCAGACATAGCAAAATACATCTGCTAGATCAGTGCTTCTCAAACTTTTTTCATTTGTGTCAAACTTTTTTCCTTCACGACCCCATTTTTCATTACGAGATTTTTCGCGACCCTATTCATTACGAGATTTTTCGCAACCCCAGGTATTAAATATGAAATAAAAGATATAGTATATAAGTCATTTACACACTTATTAAGATGAACACAATCAACCAATCACTACATCATTTATACACTTATTAAGATGAACACAATCAGCCAATTACTTTCGCGACCCCAGGTATTAAATATGAAATAAAACGTACAAGTATATTTACACACTTATTAAGATGAACACAATCAACCAACTACACTGAAAATTTATAACACTTATTAAGATGAACACAATCAACCAACTACATTGAAAATTCATATAGTCCAAACAGTTAATATTGGACATTTGTGGAAATTACATATAAACTGAAATTCAAGTATTTGAATTTAATTTTTGTAATTACATATAAACTGAAATTCAAGTATTTGAATTTAATTTTTGCGACTCCTTACATATAAACTGAAATTCAAGTATTTGAATTTAATTTTTGCGACCCTTATAAACTGAAATTCAAGTATTTGAATTTAATTTTTGCGACCCCATTCAAGTATTTGAATTTAATTTTTGCGACCCCAGCATTTCGCTTTGCGACTCCATTTGGGGTCATGACCCATAGTTTGAGAAGCGCTGTGCTAGATGCTTACAGCACCTTTATGCTATTTCAAAAAAAATGCAGATATATATCCACTTATGCAACTGGAATTAAAGTTAATTGGTGGATTTAAGGCCAGTGTATTTATGTTACTATTTATAACTGGCAAGTTCTAGAAGGATCTATAGAGTTTTAAAATGTTCCAGAAGTTACTCCAAGTCCAATTTGACAAACCACTACAAGCAGTAAACTTTAAATAATTTATTATTTAAGAAATGTTTTTGATCCTAAAATGGATCCACTTCAGTTTACCAAAATAACGAATAGAATAAATTTAAATATAATTTGAATATACAGTGATACCTCGGTTCATGGACACAATCCATTTCTTGACCCTGTTCGTGATCCAAAAAGTTCGTAATCCAATAATTTTTCCCAATTGCAATTAATGTAAATCCCCTAATACGTTTTTGTTCAATTTTTCCCATTGCAATTAATGTAAATCCAAATAATACGTTTTTTCCATCCGAGTCAATTTTTCCCATTGCAATTAATGTAAATCCAAATAATACGTTTTTTCCCAATTTTTCCCATTGCAATTAATGTAAATCCAAATAATACGTTTTTTTGTCCTAGATAGAAAAAATTTTTAACATATTATTTTATGTGTGGAAATAATACAGAAAGGAAATAAATATAACAGTAATATTAGAATGCATGTTTAACACCACCTTCACTAACACTTTTAACTTTTTTGGGAGCCGTATCAGAAAGGAAATAAATATAACAGTAATATTAGAAGAAAGCATGTTTACCAAAAAGGAAATAAATATAACAGTAATATTAGAAGAAAGCATGTTTAATGACCTTCACTAACACTTTTAACTTTTTTGGGAGTCATAATAAGGGATAAATTTAATTAAGTAAAGAAAAAACTATAATATCAACACTTGTTGGAATTTTACTGTATCCATATGAGCTGGGCAAACTGGATTGCTGCCGGGGACGAGGCTGTGCTCAGGGTTTTACCGCGAGTCACGTGCGCTCCATGCATTCCGTACGTGTGTGTTCGTGAATAACTGGATTGCTGCTGGGGGCGAGGCTGTGCGCAGGGTTTTGTGGGCCAACTGGATTGCTGCTGGGGGCGAGGCTGTACGCAGGGTTTTGTGCGCCGCAGTACGTGGCGCTCCATGCATTCCATGCATGTGTGTTCGTGAACCGAAGCATCGTTTGTAAAGCGAAGCAAAATTTGTTCACAAATGGTGTTCGTGATCTGAGGTATCACTGTATGTTCAAATAAATATTGTTAAAACTTGCTAAGCACAATATTAAATTATTATTATAATATATAGAAATCATACAAAATTATTGTTAAAATTAATAATATAATAATCTAAATTAAGATGATGATAACTATATGTTGCGGTTTGCTGCATATCATCAAGCCACGGAAATGGCTGTACTCAATTGGTCATTAATAATAATTGTATAATTTGTTAATGACCAATTGAGAACATGTTTTCACAACTTTTGCTTTCTCCCATTGTAAATTATATTTGTAGAATCTTTTGTCAAGTGCAGTATTTAGGTTGCCATTCATTATATCTTCCTGATGCTCCTTAATTCTTTGTGATAATTTTCTAGAAGTGGCACCTATGTATTTTTCTTTTTGATTAAGTATTTTGTTGAAAATAGGGATTACATATACCCCAGATAGCTGATATCTGGTAAAAGGTGTCTTATTATTACAAAGTTTAGAAAAGATGGTTGGATTCCCTTTAGTCACTAGATTTATTCTTAGAAGAGTTGATTATAATTGCAGAAAAGAAAAATTATACAATTATTATTAATTACCAATCATGTACAGCCATTTCCACGGCTTGGCGATATATAGCAAACTGCAACATATATACCTTTAAATAACAGCCTTAAACTGCAGTTAAAAATTAATAACTAAAACTTTTTAATAAAAACTATAAAATAGTCTGCAACATATAGTTAACAAGTCTTAATTTAGATTATTATATTATTAATTTTAGCAATAATTTTGTATCATTTTTATATATTATAATAATAAAAATTTAATATTGTGCTTAGCAAGTTTTAACTATATTTATTTGAACATATATTTGAATTATATTTAAATTTATTCTATTTGTTGTTTTGATGTAAGCTGAACAGGGTCCATTGTAGGATCGAAAACATTTCTTAAATAATTTATTATTTAAGTTTACTGCTTGTAGTGCTTTGTCATATTGGACTTTTATGCATAATTTTAGCAAAGTTTATTTTACTAGTTTTTAGTTACTCGAATTTTATGCAGCACAATCCATAAGGAATGTTTCTGGAAAATAGATAAATTTCAAAAAAAGATTGTCCTTGTCGCAAAAACAAAATTTGTAGGAAATAATAGATATCTTTTATACTTTTGAGATATAAGAAATTAAAAAATAACAATTACCACCTGAAACAAAAAGTTAATAAAAATTTGTTACACAGTGTATCAAATCAGTCAACTATTGATATTGCACTCAAAACACTTTTCTACTGGAAAAAACAACAGTGAAGGTTCTGAAGAAGTTGAACTTGCACTATATGATCTTCATTTACTTCTAGAACAGCAGTTCTCATGTGGCCATCAGTGGATTTTAATTCAACCACAAGTAAATAAATAATGTGTGAGAGAGAGTTGAAGAAAATAGTAGATTAAACTATATTAAATTCCTGTTTAATGTTTTTTTTAAAGAACTATTCTATTTAACAGAACCAGGATTAATTATATCTATCCCCTTGACAAAATAAAAAATTTTCCTCCTAATAACAAATGATTATTTATTTTGTAGTATTTTTGTGCTCTCATATTTTTTACATAAAGCAAGTCCTTGTTTGCCACATCCTAATCCTTGCTGTTATTTGGAGTAAATTAACAGAAGTAATTCATACAGTAATATTATAACAAAGTAATCATCTTTTAATTCTAAACAGCATTTTGTTAATCAGAAAATAAAATTTTTTTAATAAAAAATGAAAGAATAAAAAGTTTATTTCCATTTACTATAATAAATAAATAAATAAATAATTTTTTATCAAGTTTAAAGTTAATTAATTCAATCATGTTACTGAATCTTACAATGTATATACTTTGCAATATAGTAAGTCCATGTCTTATGCAGTTAATTCACTTAAAAAAATATTTGTGTAAATTGAAAACTCTAAGTCCAACAATGCTTAAATTCAATATACACAAATGATCACAGTAACAAACAGAATGCCCAAATAAAATTTATAAGCGTACTTTTAGCATAGATAAGAAAATTTAAGGCATTAATTGATATTTTTGGGGAAAAAAATTGTTTTTATTTGAATTTTATGGAAATTCAACAAAACTAAAATATCCATATATCTAATAAAAATCCAATAGCTCAATCAAGTGAAAAAACAACACAAAATTTAAATTTATTACCGTAGAACTTTCGGCTTAATTAAGCCATCATCAACGATTGATTTTTTACAAAATAGTTATATTTAAGAAGAAAATTGAAAAGAAATATAGTATTATTATAAACATTTTGATATCCATATATCTATGAAACTCTAAGTTAGAGACTTACTGAAATTACTCTAGAGACCATTATGGGCTGAATATAATCCTTTCCTAGAAAATCTAAAGATGTGGAATCATAGTAATCCCAGTCCTTTATGTAGCCAACAAATGATTTATTTTGCATCTTTATCAAGCTAAGTTTCAGATCAATGCCACCACTAGCAACTTCTCATGGAAATATTGACAGCCCTGCACAAATTTTCCTTGATAACCATTGCTCTAAAAAGTAACATTGAAACAGACAATATACTATGTGCATTTTCCATTTCAAGAACCAAATATTTCACTTTATGGATTCAAGAAGTTCTTCTCCTGATACAATAGAGCTATAATAATCATTTTGGGAACTAGTCTCAGTATACAAATTCAAGATTGGGATCCTAAGAGGACTTCAATAGCAGCAGTAGGAATAGTTCTTATAGCTTCTATAAAGCTCACAAGGGAACATTGCCTTTCTCACACGAAACAAGGAAGTTTGCTACAAAAGATGAGTGAAATTGTCATTTTAGAGATCAGTCTACTTTCCTTTTCTCTCTCAATTATTGACGAATTTTATATAAAATTTATTAACAAATTCTAATAATTATAAAATATGGCAAAATATAGCTATTGGACAAGCTACAAATATGGTGGCTGTACGTGATGTCAATACGAGAATCACAAAAGATGCTTCATGGTTCCTCAGGACCTTACATAGGAAAATTTCATCAGGCCTCTTTCTGAGGGGATTCATTTTGCTGTCAATGTGTATAAGATTGAATTAATAGATAATCCAACAGACTGTAGTTAGATCTTTTATATGGAGAAGGTAGTTGATGGGTTTTTTGCACTATAATTTTCTGTAAAAGATAACAGTTTTCTAATGAGTCAAATACTTTGATGTTATGTTAGATAAGGGGTTGGCTTGGAAAGTGAATATAGATTTTATCATTATGAAGGCCTGAAAAAGCTCTTTAGGTCTGTAAAGATATTTTTTTGGTAAGCTATGAAGTCAAACATTATAACTTATTCTATCATGATTCAGTGGCAGAGAATCTTTCTAAAACATGCAGAATTAAACTTGAGAAAACTGAAATAATAACTTATCTGACAAGGGAACATCGCATCCGATGTGTCTGGGATTTTGCCGATATTTTGTCATCTGAAAGAGCATAAAGAGTAGATGAAGAATCACCCCTATATTGGGGACCACTACTCTAGCGTTTTCGAGAAAATCACCCCTATATTGGGGGCCACACTCTAGCGTTTTTGAGAAAATCACTTTTGAAATTTCAGAAATTTTTTGTTTTACTTAAATAGTGAACGCTCGGACATTCGACTACATGTTGTAGTGGCTACGTTGGGGTTCCGACGGTCTGAGGTTGTAGGTTCAATTCTCGGTAGTTTCTGAATTTTTTCCTCTCTAAACCTTTGCACTTTTTAAAGTTTACATTATATATATATATATAAGAATTCATCCTATTATTAATAATAATCAAATTAATTACAGCACAAAAGTAGGAAATTAACATGAATTTATTAAGATAACATTTTCAGCTATTCTATAGCCATCATCAATATAAACATCTGGCTGGTTGATAAAGGGCGTATTGTCTTTGTCATTATGCAGCAAATTCAGGAGTATGTTTTTCCGTTCAAAAACGAGCTTACGGCCAGTACAACGCTCAATCATTTTACTTAAACTCCTGAGGGTGGTAGTAGATTGGAGTTTACTGTAAGCAATATTTTGCGAAGGAGACATTTTATTCAACTTCTTTTAACTTGTTGTAGGATTTTAATGAGGACTTTTGGCTTGTATCCGTGAGATATGCCATGTCTGATAATAAGTCCAATTTCTTTGTATCAATCTATATAATGGGTGTTATGAGTGAAAGTGCGTTTAAATAGAGCTCTAAAGGCAGCTACTTTATGACTCCAGGCATCAGGTGAAGTAGCAGGGATGAATATGGGAGTATAAGAAGGTTTCCTAAACACAGTAGTGCAATATTCAGCATTGACAAACTAAGATTTATGTCCAGATAGTGAATGTGTGAATGGCTACATTAGTCAAGTTTAATATGTAAGCCAAGGGAAGTGTCGCTAAGAGCGTTGACGATTTCATCATTATGTTCTCCATCCTTAACGACACTTCCCTTGGTTTTCATCTTTATGTTCTTCCCATGCTCTTAATGACACTTCCCTTGGCTTACATATTAAACTTGACCAATGTAGCCATTCACACATTCACTATCTGGACATAAATCTTAGTATTGTCAATGCTGAATATTGCACTACTGTGTATAGGAAACCTTCTTATACTCCCATATTCATCCCTGCTACTTCACCTGATGCCTGGAGTCATAAAGTAGCTGCCTTTAGAGCACTATTTAAACGCACTTTCACTCATAACACCCATTATATAGATTGATACAAAGAAATTGGACTTATTATCAGACATGGCATATCTCACGGATACAAGCCAAAAGTCCTCATTAAAATCCTACAACAAGTTAAAAGAAGTTGAATAAAATGTCTCCTTCGCAAAATATTGCTTACAGTAAACTCCAATCTACTACCACCCTCAGGAGTTTAAGTAAAATGATTGAGCGTTGTACTGGCCGTAAGCTCGTTTTTGAACGAATATAATGTAAACTTTAAAAAGTGCAAAAGTTTAGAGAGGAAAAAATTCAGAAACTACCGAGAATTGAACCTACAACCTCAGACCGTCGGAACCCCAACGTAGCCACTACAACATGTAGTCGAATGTCCGAGCGTTCACTATTTAAGTAAAACAAAAAATTTCTGAAATTTCAAAAGTGATTTTCTTGAAAACGCTAGAGTAGTGGCCCCCAATATAGGGGTGATTCTTCATCTACTGTTTATGCTCTTTCAGATGACAAAATATCGGCAAAATCCCAGACACATCGGATGCGATGTTCCCTTGTCAGATAAGTTATTATTTCAGTTTTCTCAAGTTTAATTCTGCATGTTTTAGAAAGATTCTCTGCCACTGAATCATGATAGAATAAGTTATAATGTTTGACTTCATAGCTTACCAAAAAAATATCTTTACAGACCTAAAGAGCTTTTTCAGGCCTTCATAATGATAAAATCTATATTCACTTTCCAAGCCAACCCCTTATCTAACATAACATCAAAGTATTTGACTCATTAGAAAACTGTTATCTTTTACAGAAAATTATAGTGCAAAAAACCCATCAACTACCTTCTCCATATAAAAGATCTAACTACAGTCTGTTGGATTATCTATTAATTCAATCTTATACACATTGACAGCAAAATGAATCCCCTCAGAAAGAGGCCTGATGAAATTTTCCTATGTAAGGTCCTGAGGAACCATGAAGCATCTTTTGTGATTCTCGTATTGACATCACGTACAGCCACCATATTTGTAGCTTGTCCAATAGCTATATTTTGCCATATTTTATAATTATTAGAATTTGTTAATAAATTTTATATAAAATTCGTCAATAATTGAGAGAGAAAAGGAAAGTAGACTGATCTCTAAAATGACAATTTCACTCATCTTTTGTAGCAAACTTCCTTGTTTCGTGTGAGAAAGGAAGTGCTAGAATTCTCTCTCTCGCTGAATAAATATAGATGGTTCCTTATTCAGAGGGCTGTTGGGACTGCTGGTGAGCAGCCAGGGCTGCAGCCACCGCTGCTGTTGGCAAGCTAGTAAGTAGAGTTGGTGAAGAAACTATCAAAAGTTTTTCACTTTCGAAACTGTTACGAAAAGGTAGGAGAAGGAGACAATTCCTGTTCTGTCAGTGGTTGTCCGATGAGGAATAAGGATGTTATTCCATTATATTTTAAGAAGATATTAACTAAGGAAGAATGTTGGATGAAAAAAGGAAGTAAAGAATAATAGAAAAAAAAAAGGAGCATGTACAACTTTTCTTTCTCAGGTATGTCTATGCAATTCAGGATCCATTTTCTCTCTTCTGTTCAAGAAAGTTTCATTTGATTTCATTATAATAATCTAATAGTTTAACAAACAATTGTTCATTTAAATCTAGTGTTTAGTTAATATTGTATTTCTATTTTTTATGATTAAATAAATATATTATTTTGTTCATTATATACGTATTTGAGTCAGTTCTCCTATCCTGGATCTTCTGCTACTTACTCACATGCGTATTCTGAAATTAATATTTCAAATAATTATAATAACATTTTTGGTCATTTCCTGACGGCAGAATTTCACATGTGTTGAAAGAACATGGTTTCGGCCTACCTTACGTTGCGAATCCCCACACCTACCACAACAATATCATCAACATAGCTGAAAATGACGAAATCGTTTCTATTGACTTCTGAGTATAGTAAAATGATCATACACTACATGGAACACTATCACAGTATGAGAAAATTATCCTTGTGAATAACTCCTGTCTGTAAATATCTTAATTTCTTCCTCATAAAAGTATATTATTAATTAAATGAAATAAATTAAGTGAAGACATTATCATAATAATATATAGGATAATTTATTATTTAAAGATTTCTATATTAATTTTTTCAAATAGCTCAGAAATCATCAATGGTTCATCCTGATTCTTCTATTGATACTGATCATTCCCTTGTACAAAGTCAGCCTCAGCTTACTTTAGAACAACCTGGTGCTCAGCCTCCTGCTCAGATGTGTGCAGATGATCCTCCCCTTCAGTCAGAAACAACACCACTTAAATTCAGTTCTATTATAATGGAACAGAAGAGTTCGGAATCTGATTCTATATCAGAAGGAAATAATATAAAAACTAATTTACTTACACCTAAAGTAGAAGGTAGGTTTTAAATAATTTTTCTTTCCAGATTAATCAAATTTCCCCTTAGATTGATTATATTTGATAATATAATATTATCTGTATTAAAAATAATAATAATATTTATATATATATATATATGTAAGCATTAATTGCAAGGGCAGTGGTCAGTCTTCCTGCAGTAATGTCCCTTTTGTGTTCACTCATTCTTTTATATAAATTTCGTGCTGTACTACCTATATAGTACCTCGTATTCCCTTGCTGGTTAAAATATACAGGGATTGAATAAACACCTGCTTTATTTATTGCAGGGACCTCATCTTTAGCATTCCTTAAGCTATCAAACATGGTGGGACCCCTCTTCCAAGCTAATTTCCATCTGGCTTGTCTGAGATTTTTATTCCATATTTTAAATAAACTTTTATCGTATCTAATGGCTATATATGGTCGGCTATCTACCTCAGGTTGCACATTAAGGCCATGAGCATACAGATTTAAAGCATTATTATGTACTTTGGAGAGGATACCTTGCAATACTCTAAAGGAGTATCCATGTTTATATTCTTGTGCAAATATATAGTCTATTTCGTCCCTCCTATCAGACCACTTCGTAATATGCGTATATGCTCTATATAGCATGGACCTAAAGGCTGCATGCTTATACTGGATAGGGTCTGAAGACAGAATAAAAAATCTTATACTTGCTAAAGGACTGTTTTATTATCCAAAAATATTTATTGAATTAAACTGTTTATATATTATCTTTTGTCCAGTGTGCTATTTGGGAATTTTTTAGAATTAAATTAATTATAAATTTAACAGCTGTTATTAAAATTGCATTATCTAATATTAATAATATTGGCATTTGAAAAAAACGTTAAATCTACATTTTCATATCTAATGAAAATTTTTGCTAAGTACTAAAAGTTAAAAGATTCAAATCTGGGAAGAAAAAATATCATTTATAGCATTATAAGCAGGATCAAAATAATAAATTTAATAAACTCTAATATCTGAAATATTTGTTTCTATATAAATAAATAATCAGTGTCCCCTATTCAATTAGAATAAAGTAAACTTATTTGAACTTTTCTAAAAGAATATTAAACAAATGTTTAAGTCTTTGTTGAAATTAATGAATATTAACAAAATGCAAAAAAAAATTTTTATCAATAAAATAATTCAAAACCAAAATCAAGCAAACTGATATGAATGATATCATGCAAATGGTATCACTCATATCAGTTTGCTTGATTTTGGTTCAAATAGAATGATAATCAAACAGCAATTCCTAAAAATAAAAAAACAGAAATATAGATCTAATCATACTATCAAAATTATTAAAATATTTTTTACATCTTTATAGTTAAAATTAAATAATTTGAAAATAAAATTAATATACATAATCTAACCAAAGTTATTTGCTCAAAACATTTTTGTATTTAGTATATTGAATTCTGCAAGAAATGGTATAAAGCAGGTATAAAGGAACTCCCTGATTGGAATAGAACCAAATAGGCTGTATTTTCCTTCCACAAAGAAACGCTTTCATGCAAAAAACTGTCGTCAATTCTCAAGCGGGAAAATAAGTCCGTACTCCTTTTTGATACAAACTCCTCTAAAGATTTCCCTAAAACAAAAATTAATAAGTAGGTACAATTATTGTAATATTTATATATATATATATATTATGTACACAAACACACATCAGTAGGTTCTTGTTTAATATTGCCTCACTTGATGTCGTTTCACTATAATGTCACAAACAAAATCTAAATTAATTAATTAAAAAATAAGTTAAGGCAGTGGAATGAAATAAAGTCTTACTTTCTTATATTTCCTGCATAAAAGATGGAAAAAATATTGGAAAATTATAGTGTAGTAGTAGATAACTAGGCAATCACATTTTATATGAGTGCCAACTCGAGTATATAATATTGTCTAAGAACACTGTGTTAAATTATATTGCAATACAACAATCAGTCAGATTCAGTTTTATAACCAGAAAGCCTAGGATTGAATTAGATACCCTCCTCTTGGAAAATTTAAATGAGGGATCCAGGCTCAGCTTCTCAATACCTTCCTGTATAATTTAGCTGACCTCCATTGGTTTAATTAACATGTCTTAGGGACTGGAATGGCACTGCAACTTGTAAATTATTGAGAACTGATGTTAAAAAAGTAATCATGGTCATAGCACCTTGAATCAAAGATATCTTTTATTAGAAAATAATTTTCTTTCTCATGAATCATAGCATATAACTGCTATGTAACATCCAATTAAAATTTAAACTAAAATCATGCTTTTCATTCATTTCATTTCATTATTGAACACTATAATAATAATGATGATTGGATGAGAAAAATAATCAAATAGTTCTTGTATCAAAAAGAAAACACTAAGAATGTAATCATGACTTATAACATTAAACCTATGAGTTTTTGTTTCTCATTTCAGTTAAAGTCATGATTTTGAGAACCCATCTGTGACTTAAGTGAGGGCTTTCTCTCTCTCTCTCTCTGTGTGTGTGTGTGTTTAATATATTAATATCATAAACAGAAAAAATATACATCAATAGAATAAATACTTCATACCATATGGATTATATGAAAATTCCATTTCATATGCCATTTAAACATCTTGACATCCAAAAAACAATGACTATAGATAAATTTGCCAAAATATATGGAAGTTAATCTAAATGCTAAAACCAATTTTATTTACTAGATTAAATACAGCTCATTAGCAAGTATGGATTTTTATATCGCTTTATTTAATCTAGTATCGTATTTAATATTTTTAATAATATTTTATATTTTTCTATTTTATATATTTTTAATATTTAATTTTTATATCGCTGTATTTAATCTAGTATCGTATTAAGCAAGTAATCTCTAATATTTTTGAAAGTTTTTCCAATTTTATTTTATTTAGTTCCATCTATTGATTGAAAACATAACTGAAAAGTTCATTTATATAACTAAGCACTGACCAACCTACTTCTAAGAAATGATAAGGACAAATGACCAGCAGGTTCTATAAAGGAGTATACAGTTATTCAGCCTATAAGATATCAATAGATTACAAAAGTATATTATAAGAGGATGAGAAAGTATATAACAGAAGATTGTTAGATTGAAGGGTAGCCAAAAACAAGAAAGACTTAGAAAATACCACATTTAAAATGAAAAGGTTTTATGAATTATTGCGAGATATTCATTGGGGTGGAGCAGAATTACTCATCGATAGCCAACATACAGAAGAGCTTAATATGCCAGAATCCATCCAGATAAAAAAACATGAAAGATGGATGTATTATTAATCACGTTAACCTGAAAATCCCAATACTTTTAGTTGGATTATTAGAAAACCCAAAGGATTCTCATAGTGCAGTTGTGTAAACTTAGTCCATATAAAATTTTTAATATTACTATATTATAATTTGAATAATTATAAAGCATGTTCAAATGAAACTTGTTTGATATATGTAGCCATTGGTCAAAAAGGAAAGGAAAGAGCAAAACACAAGCAAATAGAAAGAGTAATATTTAATGAAGCTTACTGCCTACAATGTTTCTCAGAAGTCATCCATGGCATTTAGGCAGGCATCTCATTGTTTGGATAGATGGCAAATTCTGTCCACAAAGAAAGATTTTGGTTGCTGCTTGAACCAGTCCTTAATTCCATTCTTTATGGCTTCATTGATATCAAATCTTTGTGTTTTTAGGAATTTCTGTAATGATCCAAAAAGATGAAAGTCACATGGTGACAAATCTAGGCTATATGCAAGATGTTGAAGGATCTCCCACTTCCTATGGGCTAGTTCATCAACAACCTTGGCAACATGCAGCTGTGCATTGTCATGGAGAATGATGATTCTTGAAGACAGCAGGCGGGTCATTTGTTTTTGATATCCTTATTCAGATTTTTGATTGTTTGGGTTAACCACTGGGCATTGATTGTGACATTGGAGTGCTTAAACTCCAGTAAGATGAATCCATGCATATCAAAGAATGCAGTCAGCATTATCTTTCTGGCTGACTGCTGTATTTGAATTTCTTTGGCATAGATGAACTGGCATGTTCCCACTGCATGTTGAAGGACTTTCCTTCTGGTTCAAAATGGTGACACCATGTTTCATCTCCTACCACTTTGCACTGCAGGAATTATTCTTCCTTGTTGTAGTAGCAAATCAAATGTTGCAAACTGAGGCCTATTTGCTGTTCCTCAGGGTTTTCACTCAGCATACAGGGCACCTGTTGGCACCATTGGCTTGAATCTCTCAGCCATTAAAAACTGAATTACAGCTCACATATTCTGTTTGGACAGGTTTTTGATCATACCAGCTCTCTTCAATGTTACACCACACGTTTAAAAATGATGCAAGCACACAATTTAAGAACACTGCACATGTGACACACATTAACTTCACTTAAACATCCGCATTCTAAAATTAAAATGTCAACTCATCATGTGGGCAATTTTGAATAGATTTCATTTGAACATGCCTTATATATTATGTTATATTCTCTTATGTAATGAATTTCTTCTAGATGATACATTTATTTTATATACAGATAATTCTTGACTAATGGCTGCCTTGATTTATAACCAGCTCATATTTATGACAGCAGTGTTCATCAATATCACCTGTTGTTGATTAATGCAGTTGACCTGGAGTCAATTCTCTGATCCAATGGTACAATATATGGAAAGGATCCTTATTGTACTTGTTAAATTTATTATGATAAAATGGAGTATAATAATAAATATTGATAGTGGGCTATTCATAAATTTTGGATATTTCTGACTTCCAACTGTTATCATCTTATGGTGGTAGAATTTGAAATTTTTGGAAATGAACACCATCATAAATCAAAGACTACCTGTATATATTTTTATTATATTTTATCTTTTATTATCTCCTGTTTTGCATAATATTATTTTGTGCTTGAACTATATATTTTAATCATAATTAAAATATTATATGATTATAGCATATTATATTATTTTATATAATTATATCATATTATATGATATAATTTATACCTTCAGCATTGACATTCTTGGTTTGCCCATAGCAACTAACTTATGTAATAGAGACTATGGTTTTGAATTTTGTTTTGACAGCATTCCTTCAGTTGTTTTAAATAAAATGTTTATAATCTTTGTGTTTTTTTTTTTTTTGCTGATAATGGCTTAATAGAACCAAAAGTACTCCAGAATTGTATGTTTTGCCATTAATAAATGACTTTTCTACCTTTAGCTTGGTGATTATTTCATCTTTCATTTATCTGAAAGTAGATTTTGCTTATGTTGATACAGTTTTGATTATAAACTACAAAATAATGGGAAATAGTTGTTCCATTTACAAATTTTAAATTTCTTAAGTCATTTTCAGAAATGAATTATGTTCACAAATTGAAAAAAGTGTGTTTGTTTTTATTGATTCTTTCAGATTCATTTGCGTTTATATTGATAGTTTGTGTATCTGCAAATTTATTTATTGTAAAAAGAATGAAAATATTACAATTTAATATTTTTATTCTTTTTAATTTTTTTACTCATTTTATATTTAATAAATAAATTAAATTTTATTATTTTCACTATATTAATGTAATATTTTATGAGTATTCTCTTATTAATAAACTTTCTGTAGAATATTATTTTAAATATTTTATTAATTGTATGTTGATTTAATGAATCTAGATCCTTTAGCCACATTGGCTAGTGCTGCCATATCAGCCAAATCTTTGGCATCTCTAGATCCTTTAGCCACTTTGGCTAGTGCTGCCATATCAGCCAAATCTTTGGCATCTACAGCTTCCACTTTGATTTGTTCTGCAGTAAAACAGGATACCCAGTTGTCATCTCAATCTCTAACAACCAATACAGCCACAAATGGAATAATGTCTATTAAATCTGAACTTCCGGAATCAAAACAGGTATATGATTATAGTTAATATAACATTTTTATTAATAATGAAAATGACTAATTCTCTCTCTTTCTCTTTCCTCTTTTTTCCAATTTAAAAAAATATATATATTAGAAATATTGTTTATGAAAACCTAATTTTGTTTGATAATATACATGGTCAGAAATTTTTATAGAAAATCTAGCTTTGTTCTTTTCTTGCTGCTAAGAGAATAACAAAGCTAGGTTTTAAATTTCTACTAATAAATATCTCTGGATGGCAAATAAAAGCACAAATCAAAAATTAATATACTTGATTTATTCTTTTATCTGCAATCCAGAGATATTTATTAGTAGAAATTTAAATAAGATTTAGGGTTTGTCAAATATAGGAGTTCCCTGACATGCAAATTTGATTTTATGTAAAATTTTTGGTATGGAAAATATTTTAAAAATAATTTTTATAATTTAGTTCACTATATAGTACTTCAATTTTGCACATTTATATTGAACCATATTTATGAAACTGCTATAGAAGAATTAAAAACATTATCAAAAGTCTTACTTTTGATAATTAACTCTTTGTGTCCATGTGATTAATTTAATCATATTATAATCAAATGCATTTTTTTGTAAAAAAAAGTTAATATCCAATTTTTCATTATTTCTGTTTTTCTTTTTACTTTATTAACAAGAAAAATTGGATTTTGTGGGCTATTATAGCTCTTTTTTAATTTTGGATTAAGTATCTTAATTAAAAAATAAAAAAATTTCAAAAGTCATTAGATTAATTCAGGTATATAATTTTTCTGTATTTTTTCAAATTATTTTTTCTGCATCAGATAGAAAATTTGAATTTATAAAAATATTCTTTATCATATTTTCTTTTGAATAATACTAAATACTTGATAGTTCTAAAGAATTTTTCCAATTAATAAAGTTTGCTTATATTCATAATCTAATAGTTTTTTCAGTCACTATATATAAACAATTTATCTTGGCATTTTGGTGATTGAACTACACAGTTTATTGAAATAATGTGTATTAGTCATTTTTATTCTGATTTTTTTTAAATGATTTGTCAAAAATACTTTTTCCTTTATAACAAGAATTAATTTTTAATTCTCTTTATTTATTCATTCTAAATCAATGATTTCTTAAAAATAGAATTATATTGGCATTTTGGAACAAAGAAAATAGCTTTTTGATGACTCTCCCTAATTTACAATGAGATTGACCAGATTGCCTGAGCCAAAATGTGGACCTTGAAAGGATGCTTATAATCACTAACTTTACACCCTTGGTCTATAAATGATTGTTTACATTACAAATAATCCTGAAATTATTAGTATTTTAAACAATAAACTTATATAAACAAGTGAATAGCTGACAAAATAATCAGCTGATTATTTCCTATCAATGATCTAACATGCTCACTTCAGTATCAATCTTCAATCTTGGTATTGATTGTTTTGTTCAACTAGGACATAATAAGCAAAATCATTTTATCACAGACTTAATAGGTTTACATAACATTTATGCTTCTAAAAGTGTAAATTACATAAAAGTTTATATAAAATTATTATTATTATTATTATTATTATTATTATTATTGTTATTGTTATTGTTATTGTTACAGTACATCAATGTGGGCACGGAGTATTTTCAGGTCAAAGCTATGTCGGACACGAGTCAAGACATAGTTACTTGTGATGTTTAATTGTGCTATGTCCTCGGACACGAGTCAAGACAGCTACTTGTGATGTTTAATGGTGTGTTAACTAACCGTCTGTGTCAGTGCTGAGAAACTTTCTTACTATGTTGCATATATTGAGTAACGATCCTTTTTGTAGTATTATGTATGTCTTGGGATGTAGATCTAGTGTTTTGAGGCTTTTGTGTAATGTTATGTTCTTTGGATGTAGATCTAGTGTTTTGAGGCTTTTGTGTAATGTATGAGGGATTTCTTGCATGTATTGAGTAGTGATGCTTTTTGTAGTGTTATGTATGTCTTTGGATGCAGATCTAATGTTTTGAGGCTTTTGTGTAGTGTGTGAGGGATTACTCTTGTAGAAGAGAGAATGATGGGTATCGTGACTACCTTTTGCATTCCCTAGAGACGCTTAATTTCTTGTGAGAGTTCTGTGTATTTGCATTATTTTTTGGGTGAATGCATCCTGGATGTTGTGTGTGTTGGGTATAGAGATGTCTATAATGTAGGTAACTTTGTTTTGTTTGTCTATGAGAGTGATGTCTGGTCTGTTGTGGTGTATGGTTTTGTCTGTTAGGATTGTTCTGTCGTAATACATCTTGTGTGTTGTGTTTTCTAGGATTGTGTCTAGTATGTATTTGTAGTATAATGTAAGTGTGTTTATTAATTTGTATTTGCTTGCAAGCTTTTGGTGTATTATGTTTGCTACTTTGTTGTGTTTGTGCAGGTAATCTGTTTGTGCAAGCAGCTTGCAACCAGATGTAATATGTTGAATTGTTTCGGGTGCTATGTGGCATTTCCTACAGGTGTCGTTTGTTAATGTGCTGTCCTTTAGTATGTATTTTGTGTTGTTTTTCGTATTTATTACCTGGTCTTTTATTAATTAACCAAATGAATCTAGCCAAACTCCCCCTGGCAGATAAAGTCCGTATTAAATTTTCTAAACGATTATTTTTTAAATTTAAGCTACGGTGCCACCATCAGTTGGATTAATAATTAATTAATTTAGAATTTGGAACTAAGGTGGCACCATCTAGTGATTAATGATTAAACAATAATTTTTAAATTAATTTTCCCGAAATAAAATTCTGGGAGTTTGGCTAGATTCATTTGGTTAATTGGTAATGGTTTAATCCCCTGTATAAAGTTTGCTTAGAGTGTTCTTTTATTTCTAATATAAACCCTTCTGTTTCAGTAAATAGATCCCCCCTGACTAACCAGCTGTTTGACACTTTAGCATCTATGAAGTGTTTCTGAAGATCATGTGGGTGTCTGCCATGGAGTTCCTTTCTACACCAGGATTTTTCTTTTCTTGTATGTGTGCAGTGTTGTTTATTTGGTTTGGAGTGTAGTTCTGTAGATTTAATGGTGTTATGTTTCTATCTGCTAAGACAATAGCTTTGTGTAGTTGTGATGTATGTTGTTTTTTATGGAAGAACTCTCTCAGATTATAGATCTATCTGTCGTGTAAATTAGGATGTCAATAAGGCCATGTCCTTCCTTGCATGGGAGAGTAGTTCGTTCTATGGCAGATTTTGAGTGATGGTACTGGTATTTTATAAGTGTTGTTTGTGTTTTTCTTTGGAGTGATTCTAGTTCTGTCTGTGTCCGCTATATCACTCCAAAGGAATAAGTTAGTATAGGTATGGCGAATGTGTTGATTGCTTTCACTGTGTTTTTTCCATTTAGATGTGTTTTGAGAATGTTATTTAATCTGTTGGTGTATAGTTTTGACAATGTTTGTTTGGTTTTCTTCTGTTCTGTGAGTCTGGCTTGCTGGAATACCAAATACTTATACATCTCACCCTCTTCCATGGATTCGATAGTGTCTCCATTTTCAAGAGTGAAGCCTCCTTTCTTTAGGACTCCTTTTTCTATGTGGAGTGTTTTGCATTTGTCAAGGCCAAACTCCATGCATATGTCTTTTCAAAATGGGTGCTTGATTTGTAATAGCTGTTGTAATTGTGTTTGTGTTGAGGCGTACAGTTTAATGTCGTCCATGTAAAAGAGATGTGAGTGTGTGTAGTGTGTTGTTCAGTTTTGTCTAATGTTGTAGCCACAGTTCGACATGTTCAGTTTATTGGAGAATGGATTTAGGGCAAGGCAGAACCAAAGTGGGCTGAGGGAATTGCCCTGGAAAATACCACGTCTAATGTGTATGGGTTCTGTGGCTACATGATTGTTATTTATGGTGACATGCAGTGTTGTTCTCTAGTGTTGCATTATGTTTTGTAGGAATGTGATATATTTGATATTGATTTTATAGAGTTGCAGTGTCTGTATGAGCCATGAATGTGATATGCTGTTGAATGCTTTTTTGTAATCAGTGTAAGCTGCTTGTAAGTGTCTATGTTGTCTGTGTACTTGTTTTAGTATTGTTGTGTCAATGATCAGCTGCTCTTTGCACCCCATATGACTTCTATGGCAACCTTTCTGTTGTTCTGTGAGAATGTTGTTTTCTTTGATGTGTGCATATATTTTGTTGGTGATACATGAGGTTAAAATTTTGTATAGTGTTGGTAAACATGTGATTGGTCTGTATTGTGATGGGTTTCCGATTTTTGTGCTCTTGGGTTTCATGAAAGTGATGCCATGTGTAATAAAGGAAGGTGTGTCTTTTGGTTCATGAATGAGATGTGTGAGATGTTTGGCCAGTAAGTCATGAAGACAGATAAAAATGTTTATACCAAAAATTTTGGATGCCATCTACACCAGGGGCTTTCCAGTTGTCAGTGTGTCTAATTGTATTTGTGAGTTCTTCAGTAGTAATGGCAGTATAGGGCATTTCTGGTACATCTAATATGTGTGTTTCCTCTTCTGCAATCCAGCTGGCTCTCTGGTTGTGTGTAACTGGCACTACCCACAGGGTAGACCAGAAGCCTTGTGGATAGTGAGTGATTGTTCTGTTGGTATTTCACTGTTTTATATTTGTCTAGGATCTTTAGTTTTTAAGTTTCTGTAGAATGTCTTTTTGTTGTTTGTGAATAGTGTGTTGTCTAGTTTACATGCTAGGCTGGTTTTGTATCATTTCAGGCATTGTGATTTTGCTGCAAGTTTCTGTTTTAGTGTGTGTATGTATTCTTTAATGTGTGTGTTGTGGTTTTCATGGTATGTGTTTTTTTTAATTTTCTGAAAATCTTTCTAATAGATTTCATGAGTTTTGCAGATCTGTTGTTTTTTGTGTATTGGGTGAATCTACCTAATTCTGTTCTGATTTTGTCGATTTGCTTTTCGAGTTGATTTTACCAGGCAGGTTTTAAATGGTGTTTTGTGTTTGTGCCCGACTTATTTGGAAGTGTTTTAAGACCTAGATGTGTAGTGACA
>AYEL01076021.1:0-18269 GCA_000484575.1 Olivierus martensii | reverse complement strand
ATCTTGTATAATTATTGACTCTGCAATTTTTATATCTTCAGATTTCGTTACTTGTTTAATAATTTTTGCCTGGTCCCAGTTGATGGTGATGTTATATTCATAAAATGAACTGGCCAGAGCAGTGTCAAAGGTCGCGGCTTCTATCGACCGTTTATGTTCTCTAAGCCTCGTTCTGAGACAACGTTTTGTGCTGCCTATGTATACTTCATCTCTTTTTAAATCATTATTAAATATAGGTATAACATACACTCCTGAGCGGTCTAAAGGTGGTATAGAAGGTTTGACATTTTTAACAGTATGGTATATCATATCAAGCCTGTTAAAAGGAATAACAACAATACTTATTGTGGAGAGCTTTTTTAACATTTTCTATAGGTTTGTGATATTTAATGGAGTTTGTGTAAGAACTACTATTCGGAGGCGGATAAGTATTATTATAAATGTTTTGTCTACTTGTTCTTGTGAAGTGTCTACTTGTCTACTTGAAATTATGCATTAACTGTTTGTATAAATTGTGCATACATAGCATGAAGGACACAGCAAATAGTGAGTGATAAGTGCAGAGTATTGTGAATAATATTTACGTGCCATGATTAGATCATCTGTGAGTCATAGTGATTTTTTTCATATTGTGTTCCAGCTCACAAATCATCAATTCAAGTGTAAATTGAGATCTCCTGAATTGTGATTGCAGTATATACAATTAAATTTATCATCATTGTCTTTATTTTTAATGTTTCTTCTATATGGCAAGATAAATATATTGTTCCATTGCTTGAAAAGAACATATGGAAACAAGTAATTATTATTCAAATCCTCAGTTTGACAATTCATTCATTATTCTGTTGTATTACAAACTTTTAGGCAAATTTTAAAAGTGCTAATTAATGATAAATTTGTATTTAGTTTTATGTAATATTTTTATATACAGTCTAAAGCTTCTCCTATGTGACATTTTTAGTAATCTTTATTAAATATAGATTACTGAACTTTATATTTAATATCTTTATTTTAGATTTATATTCCCTACATGCTGTATATTTTGATTTCATTTTGCAAAAAAATTTTGCAATCAGTAAAGATTCAAAAACATTGTTGTTAACTTATAATGCTATTGATTAATAGCAACTTTTTCTTATGGCATAATGCGATATAAATCTTGCAATTAGTTAATGCAATTGAATGATCTGATAAACCAGCCAGTATCCATTCTGTATTTTTTTTTTTCTTTTTTAAGTTTACTGCAATGCTATGTATGCACAATAGCATTGCTCTTTTATAAATAATAATAGATATTTGATAGATGTAAGCATTTCCAACTTTGTGAGCACAGTTATTTAATAATCTATATCCATGATTAGATTTTATTATAAGTCAAAGGTATTTTGTACAGTCATTTAAATATATTCAAATCTTTGCAGCTATTATAAATGACTTCCAGTCATTTTTCTTTTAATTTTCATTAATATTCTGATTTTAGAACACTTGATATATGAAGCATACCAAAGTCATAAAAAGTCCGAGAATTCTACTTCCCAAATAGGAAAATTATCAGAAAATGAAAGCCCAGATGCGGATGAAAATCTAGGTAAAAAATGTTTTATATTTTTATTTAATAATTTATATATTGAGTTTTTCCCTAGAAAAATTGTCACATGCAATGTCTTAGCATTTAAACTAATTTCAACAAAGACAGACATAATGCATAATTCTTCTTATTAATTAATGATGTTTAGTGGCAGTTAACAGAAATTCTATTACTCTAAATATTTTAATGTAATAAAAATAGCTTTTTTATTTGATAACTGATTTATTTTTCTCAAATATTTATTTTTATTGAATCATTTTCATTGATTTTATTTTATATATTATGTTGTAGATAAAAGTATTTTCACATTTTTTTATATGAAGTGATGTGGTAATTCGTTTTACAAAATATGATAGTTCCAAAAAGGATTACCAATTAAATTATTATAATTCTGAAAAGAACAGTTTTATGTTAATTAACAAAGGGTTTCCATTATCAGATGGCAGCAAATTACTGATTGAAAACTTCAAATAATATTGATAATTTTGATAAATCTCTTCTTGCAGCTGTGCTTTCTTTATAATAATATAAGTAATTTTTGTTCATAGATTGGTTGTTACAATAATATGTCTCTAACCTATTTGACGGACAATAAAAACCTTTGTTTAATTTTCTTGTTCTTAAAGAGTCAGTGAACATGGTAAATAATCTGTCTTCCTTGATTGCGAATTGATTATCCAATCCTACACTCAAATTAGTTTACCTATAACTAAAAATAATGGTATCAAAACAAAAATGAAATTCACTATAATCCTTCCCTTGCTTACATGACTATTTGATAAGCATTCTCTTCTCAATGGTTAAAAACATAGAAAAACTTTTATTATACAGATTATTCTTCACTATATAAACAGATGTATTTTTTTTATTCTGTATAATTATTTCTTATTTCAGATTTCTCTCTGAAGACTAATGTAACCAATGTTATTTATGAAACAATTCTTGGTGATGATAGAGAATTTGATGAAGTTTCCTGCCTTGTCTTATATGATTTTGATGCAAGGGTAACAACATTTTCACAATTATTTCTTCATTTGAAAAAATAATGATTAGAAATTAGCATAATTTATATGAATTGCTTTAATATTAATTTCTTTTAAACAATAATTGCTATTTTTAGGATGATACAGAAGTATCTTTGAAAAAAGGTGACATCGTAAGAGTAACTAATGCTTGTGATCCTGATTGGTGGCAAATAGAGACAAAAGATAACAGAATAGGATATTTTCCAGTCATTTATATGGAAATAATAGAATCAGAATAACAATTTATAAATAATTTTAAATAGTTTATAAATAACAAAAAAATGTAAAAAGCATTTTTTTTATAGATTTGTATGTATTTGGACAATTTTAATAGAAAATTGTTTTTAGATAAATACCTATTTATACTCTTCTCTTGATTTATGAGCATAATATGTTTCTGAAATTGCTCATAAAATAAATTCTCATGAAGAAGAATCAAAATTACTATTAATGTAAATAGTTAAAATATGTTCTTAAACTCAAAAATGTCACCATTTTTTGCCAAAAATATGCTAACA
Source organism: Olivierus martensii (assembly GCA_000484575.1). Lineage (NCBI taxonomy): Eukaryota > Metazoa > Arthropoda > Arachnida > Scorpiones > Buthidae > Olivierus > Olivierus martensii. The sequence continues at coordinate 15,138 of AYEL01076021.1, read as the reverse complement.
GTTCAATTGGATATCCTAATATATTACCAAATTACATAAATGGATAAAATTGTTTCAATAATTATTACTAATTATTATAATGCAACTTAATATGATAATTTTATTGATAGTCTTATTAGTGATTTTCATCTGTTAGTTTAGTTTTTGTGAGGAAAAAAGTAATTCTCTGTAAACATTTAATATATGCTATTCTATTTAATGCTTTATCAAGCATAAATTAAAGAAAAATAGATACTTGACAGCATATTTTATCAAAAAGTCACACATGATTAAATTTTGAAATTTTTATATGACAGATATTTCTCATTAATGAATTTATGATGAATAGAGATGCTTAAATTGAAACTAGGGTATAAATTATCCTTGCTTTAAATAAGTAAAGCTTTGTAAACCCAAAAAGGTTCATAAATTGAGTGAAGAGTGTATTTGAATTATATTAGTGTTAGAAAAATGAATGAATTTTTTTTAATTGTTTTCTGTCAGAACAGAATTTATACATTATGCTAATGTTCCTATATCATTGAATTTAAACTATTTATCATTGCAATTATAACTTTAACAATAGTTTTTAACTGCATTCAGTATAAGACTATCTATAAGGTTCATAGCCAGTTTAATGGAATATTTTGATTCAGATTTTATGAAATTTCATAAAATTTGATATGAACTTCTTTATAAACATATATCAAGTTATATCAATTTGATTTTTTTAAAATTGGATTATTTCATTATCATCTTTTAGGGTAGAATGTATTTTTCCTCTAACTTCCAATAAATGTTTTTTGCTTGCTGAGAATCTTGGTTTGTATGGATTCTCATCATGTCAGTTTGCATTGTATGCCATTGTTAATGTAATAAATGGCATACAATACAAACTATATAATAATTTAGCAATGCATGCTATTAATTATGCAAGTATTACGAATGCATCAATATTTTTATAGTATTTGTTCATTTTTTAATTTATTTTAATTTGAAAAAAGTGCAATATAATTTATTTAATGTTCAGTTTTAATGTGGAATGATTGTGAATTTAACATAAATGATTCCATATAAGATGCAATATTCTGAATTGTCATGAAGTAAAATATGCAAGAGTAATTGATATTAGTTTAATAAATTATAAAAATATGAATAAAAATAAAATTGCAAAAAAAGGATACAAATGTGTAATAACTAATTCCAAATTACAAATGCAGTTTCTTCATCATATGAAACATTAAAAAAATGCTTAATAATAGATTTAAACAGTTAATGTGATTTAGAATTACCTGTCAGAAAATTTGAAAGCTTTATATTACTGAATCATTATATTAATCTCTTGCATACTATTGCTTGATAAAATTAAAATATATATTGCTTATATAATTTTGAAAAGAAATTGTATTTTAAGAATATACAATAGATAATAATATAATCCATCTTCAGTTATAAACATAAAATATTTTGTTTGTAACTGAAGAAGGATTAAATTATCTGAAAGTATATTTATGCTTATTAAAGATAAGTTCATTTTCTGTTCTTTGGTCTAATAAGTAAGTTTTTTAATGTCTTTCACTTCTGAACCTAGATAATTTTGTTTTTCATATAACATACAGTAAATTATAAAGTTTTATAATTAACAACATTTATTTCTACAATTTATGAAAATTTCAACATTGTATTAAGTTCCTAATCATAAAATAACATTTTTGGTAATTTAACCTTCTTGTTGGATATCTTGAATTAACTCAGAATAGCTTTATTTCATTTTCTGTATTTCTCAAGTTATTTCTGGTTAGTGTTAAAATCAAAATTCTCATTGGATTTTCCAAAATTATTCAGGAATTTTGTTCACTAAATTACTTACAGATGCCATCACATATTGAACACTTTAAATTTTCTTATCATCATCAAATATTATTATCAAAATTGTTTGAATATATTATAATAATGTTGTTATAAGCCTTATTTTATGGAAAGTTTAAAATCAAATAATTTTTAAACATACAAGATAACCATAGATAGAAATAAATTTTCTTACCAAGAATTTGATATTAAATTTTTTTTCTACTCAATTTAATAATTGTTGAAAAAATTTATAATGATTATATATATTATTCTTATGTTTTTAAGAACTATACAGCTTTCATTAAGATGATCATAAATATTAAATTCTTGAAATAATTGTATAATTTTTAAAATAGTTATATATTCATTGAATAATGACAGACTTAGTATTAGTCATTTTATATTCATATATCAAAAGTTCATAATCTGAAGATCTCTGAGAAAAAATACAAATATTAAAACTGCTGATTCAATACAGAATGCTATTGATATGTAATCACATATCAATTGCATCCAATTTTATATGATCCACCCATGTTTTCTCTATGGAGGGTAAAAAATCAGTGTTCAATATTTGCAAATTCAGATATTTGTGAGGTGCCATAAAATTAGAATATTTCAAAAATCAAATCATCTTTAGAAAATTAATAATAGACAATTGTGAAATCACATTTGTTGGAGAAATGATTATCAACTCAAAATATTACTAATTATGATTAAAAATACTTAGACTTTTTAGTAATCAGTAAGGTTTAATTGATGGAAGCTGCAATTAGTTCATTATATTGGTATTATACATGGTGTAAATACTTTAAAGAATAGGTGGCAGCTTTTCAATAAATGGCAATAGTAATGTTGTACTAAGCTGCAATTCTGAAAATTGGAATCATGTTTTTTATATAGTATTCAAGACTATTTCCTGGATTGGTTGCTTGGAAAAATGTTTACTTTTCACCCAAAAAATTTGGTCAGTCATCTTGAAAAACTTCTATCATCTTTTAAATTTCTTTTAAACTAATACTTCTTTCTTAACCTCTGCCAGGATATTTTGAATATATTCATTGCAGATATTGAGACTGATGTAATACACTTGTTTGCTTGAGATATCCAGATTATACATGAGATGGCTGATTATTTTTGGTATATGAATATATATTTTAAAGTACATTGTAAAAACTATACATTTTTAACATACTTTTTGATAGTACAAAAGCAATAAACAACCATTATTACTACAATTGACTGTAATAGCAATTATTCAAATATGTAAAATAGTTCTGCAATAAATTTAAAATTTTTATCACACATATCAGTTTCATTAGATTGTAAAAATGTTGTCAGTGTTAAAATATAAATGCCAAAATTTTAGTTCATCATCATATACATTTATATAACAATTATCCTGTTAATGTTTTAATGTTTGAATTTTTACATGTTAGAATGTATTTCAATATATCTAGTCTATAAAATTAGGATATTTACAAAATTTATGTATGTTAATAATAAATTATTTACATAAAAGAATAGAATATTTTTATTTATTATTATAAACGTATGTATTGCATGAGAATAGATTTATTGTTTAAAAAATCAGCAATTGTGTTAAAATTTTTGTAACATTTGAATTCTCATTGATTGATTAAAAGAAAAAGTAATGAGAGCAATAACGTTTTTGTTTTATTTGATTAAAAATAATATTAAATTATGATGATTTTACTAATGATTGGCTCTAACATAAATTGTACAAATAAATAAAAATGATATAATTGTTTTATGTTTTTCTTTAATAATAAAAATATTTAGTAATAATTTTCTTTATATGAAATTGTTTTCTTTTATTGAAGTCAACAATGATACAAAATTTTATTGTTGACTTCAAAAGTTGAAAATGCTTGCAATAGACACACTTAATAACTTAAGTTTTAATATTGTCCGAAACAATTTGCAGCTACTACTATATTGCCAGAATCAAAATGCAAATTTAGAAAATATTCCTATATTTAGTATGTATTTAATCAATAAATATTTTTAATTAGATAATGTTTGTTCAAAATATGCAAATATTTTAGCTCATGTAATATGTGAATTGATTCTCAACCATGTTCCTTTTGATCTCCATCCCAATATCATTTGCAATTTCTTTCAAACTGGAATCAAGACTGTCATCTTAAGTCCTTATGATCATGATTTTTCAGTGGAGAATATTAACAAAGTTTGCAAGGTAAATTTTTCCCTTTTATATTCTGAAGAACATAATTTAAAGTTTTGTTACTTGTTCTTTTATAGGGAATTATGAGAATGGATTTGTCTTTTTCCAAAATTTCTGAAAGAAACCTTCAAAAATTAGTTCAGAATCTTTCGAGTATTGTAATTCTTTGCCTATCATGTACAGAAACCACTGATTATGTTTTGAAGCTTATTGCAATTAGTTGTCCTTATTTGGAAATCCTGGATATATCAGATTGTCTAATTACAGATTATGGTCTCTCTCAATTTGCTAATCAAGGAAAATGCAAACATCTGAAAAAATTCAATATCCTTAATTTAAATGTCTCAACTGATACTGTTAGTTTATTGCTAGAACAGTTTCCTTTGTGGGATTTAAAAACCAATCCAGTTACACTATTAGCTGCTATTTGTCAATATTTAAAATATAATACCAATCAATTATATCTGAGAGAATTGCATTTATCCACTATAGAATATGATGTAATAACAATATTAAATGCTTTTACATACTTGGAATCACTAGTTATAGATAAATGTGTAATTTGGAATGATCATATCCATAGCCTTCGAACTTTTAACTGTTTAAAGAAACTATCTCTAGTTGGAAAGAAGACAGATAAAGCTCTAACATTTGAAGGATTGGATAAACTTCTCTCTGATTCAGGCAAAACACTCACTGAATTAAGATTAGATAATTTTGAATATGTGAATATATTTTTGATTGGCACTTACTGTAAAAATCTTCAAATACTGGAACTTTCTTCAATTCTTCATCTGTACTACAATGATTTTCAAAATAATCCAATTAATCCATTATTTAAGTCTCTAAAACTGTTAAAAATGGAGAACTTTTCAGGGGATCCATGGGATGATTGTCTGCTGAATTTATTCAGGAATTGTACAAACTTGCAATATTTGTCAATGATATCAATGACATGTATAGATGATATATTATTATTTGAAATTGCTCCTTATCTAAAATCAATTAGAATGCTTAATATAGTAAATTGTGAAAATTTTAACAAATGTGCAATTTATGCAGCCATTGATAAATTTCCTCAGCTAAACACTTTCTGGATTAAGACTAGGAAGAATATTATATCTCACAGAGAGCTAGCATTTTTAAAACTTAATACGATGTTTAAATTGCAATTCTATTACCAATATGAAGCTTTAATAGAAAACTGTCTTTCAGATGATATAAGTGTAGATATGGAAGAGATGATGTTTTTCTAAGATTATAAATTGATTGAAAATAAAATATATTTCTCACCATAATATGAATCTGCCATTTGCTATATTTTTGCTTCAAAATATTACAACACATCTATGCTAGTAATTTTTTTCAAAATTTCTCTTGTCTCAATATAACTTTATAATACTAAATAAAACATAACATGATATTGCATGTGCACTATTTAAATGCAGTTAATTTATTGCATATAGATTGGAAATTAAACAAGTATGGATGATGTATGATTAATAATAAATCAGCTTCTTTATATTTTTAATTAATTTTTTAATGCAAATTTGACCCTTTATTGATCATAATATTCTTCATTCTTTCCTAATTATGCTACTGCTAATTATGGATAATTCAGTTTTACCAGTATTTTGCTTTTTCTTTAACATCATGTTACCTCTTATGATTTAATAATAGGTGCCCTATAGAGATGTAATAAAAATTGATTTAAAAATTATATTCCAAATTAAGTTGAAACCAAACTAAAACCTTCCCAGAATACAGAATCTTGCAATTCACTCTATATAAAATTGAAAATCTTGTTTGATGATATAATAGATTAATTTTACAAAACTCTCATGAAGGATTGAATGATAGATAATTGATGTAATGAATAATGCTTTAATGAAAATTTTGGTTATCTCTGCAATGATATAGGAAATAGATTAATTTTACAAAACTCTCATGAAGGATTGAATGATAGATAATTGATGTAATGAAAATTTTGGTTATCTCTGCAATGATATAGGGAAGCTGTTTTGTATTGTGCTGCACTGTAAAGAAATTTCATCTGATTTAAATGCCATATTAAAAGTAATTAATAATAATTTTTTTAGATATATTCAAATATAGAAGTCTAAAGTAGCAAGCCATATCTGAATAAAAATCTAAGATTTATGATCAAATCATTAAAAGTAACTTTTAGTAGGTAAATATTATTGGGAATATTTGTTCCCTCTTATTAATTATTCTAATAATCATACACAGATGAAAATATTGAATGTTAAACATGAGATATTAGATATCGATTTTCATCTACTATAGAACTTTGTGTGAAATGTTTTATCATTATGTTTCCATTTTGTACTATCAAGAACAACACTATTAGAGTTACCCAGTGTTTTATTTGCTCTTCTCAGAACCCTAGGCACTATTAAGTTGCATAGCATTCAACTAGATTAAAAATTTAAAAATACATATATTCTGGAGCCCAGAAAATATTGCTAAAAAAGTAGTGGAGCTATATTCTAGCTGGATACTATTGTCTATATTTAAAAACCAATTCTGCTCCTCTTGATTAATAGTGGCAAGAAAACTATTACTCGATTATGAGTCATAGTATCAATTTGAGGATTAATAAAAGAAAAAATTGTTTTATTTATGTAATCTATCCAAGTACAGTATCTTAATTTGGTTTTGCTATTCATTATTGCAATATTTTTGAAATAAAATTTGTAAGTTCTTAAAAACTTGAATTTGATTTTAGAGGCCCCTATATCTGTGGGGCCCCAGATGACACCTGAACTGTCTATGCATAAATATGGCCTGAAGTTGCTTGTATATAAATATTATTTTGGAAATAAAACATCCAATATATTTAATGCCAACCATTGAAATCTATACTGTTTGGCATTATTAAGTTAATTTCTATATAAATACAGTCGATTCTCATTATTTGTGATAGTTATGTTCTGTAAATTCTTTGAGAATACTAAACCATTGTGCCTATTAGAAATATGGAATTAGGTTCCTGTAAAACCCTTTCTTCCCAACATTTTCATCCTTGCTTTATATGTGTTTTTCTGTTTAAAGACCTTATTTAATGTGTATTATAATACTTACAAATAATTACAGTATATGCAATGTACAGTACTATATACAGTATTATAATTATAGTAATCTTTAAAAACACTAACTACAGTACAGTGGGTGATCGGTTAACAAACAATTTGGATAACGAACACTTTTCTAAAGATTTTTATGTTCGGTTAACGAACACATGTTCAGATAACGAACACCTCATGGAACTAACAGTGGTTTTTCCCGATTTTTATGTTCGGTTAACAAACACATGTTCGGATAACGAACACCTCATTGGTTTTACGAAACACATGTTCGGATAACGAACACTTCACAGAACAAACTGTGGGACCCATCACATGTTTAACGAACACTTCACAGAACAAACTGTGAGACCCACGGACTGACCAAAACACACAGAACAAACTGTGGGACCCGCGGACTGACCAAATGACAGATCAGCTGGATGGCTGCGTGATAAAGTTGTGGCTGGATGGCTGCGTGTTAAAGCTGTGGCTTATCATTCTGGAGGATCCGGGGGTCCAACTCCTCTCGGATGGCTGCGTGGTAAAGCTGTGACTTACCATTCTGGAGGATCCGGGGTCCAACTCCTCCAATTTTTTAGGAGGGATCTGGGTCCAGACCATTGAAACTCATCCTTCAATCTTTCTGTTGACCCCATCATGGGTGTTGGTCAGCCTGTGACAATGGCAGCTCTATATATGTGGCTGCCGCCAGATAAAATTATTCCATGAGGATAGTTTGGATTAACTAACCTAATGGAATGACAGGGTTAGGCCTTGTGCGCTCGTGGACTTATGGGTAAGGATGGAAGAAAAGTAGCTTTCCTGATTAAAATGAACTCGGAGACAACGTAAAACAAATCAAAGATTTATTAAAGAAGTTTAGAGAGAGATTTTACAATTTGTTATGTTAGAATGGCACCCATACAAGGTTAAGTTCAACAGGCTTAGAGATCTCTACCACGACGATACTATTAATCACTTCTGAAAAATCCTGAAGGAAAGAGAAAAGCAATCGATATTGGACATATTCTTTATCAGAAAATAAATATAATAGATGAAAATGCAAAACTATGTATGTATATATTATTGTTATTACATATAAATAAACATATAAATAAAAAATTATATAATTTCTTACTGTTTTTTTGGGTCTCGAGAACGAATTAATCAAATTTCCATTAAAACCTATGATAAATCGATGATTGGTTAACAAACAGTTTGGATAACGAACATTTTCTTGGAACGGATTATGTTTGTTAACTGATCACCCACTGTAATTTTAAAAATATTAACTATATAATAAATAAAATCTTATTTTTGATAGGTATTTGTTTGATGTGCAGCTGACACATTGTCTTCCGAACTGCATTGAAAAACTATGTCAGCCTTGTTTGCATTGCTTTTTGTCTCAGATCTTTTAAAATATCAGCATAAGGAGCAAATGTACAGGAAGTTAGGCATTTAAATTTGAGGTTTGCTCAAGAACAGACATTTTTCTGTGCGACTTGCAGATAATATGAATAGGTTTTTGCCCTTCCTGCAGTCTGTGGAGTGAACAAGGATAAGGAATGAAACTTTTCCTACAGAATGATACAGAGACTATATTTGATAACAAACAACTTCCTATATTAGAGAGAAAGAGAGAGAGAGTTTACATTGGTAACAGTATTTTTGCCATTCAGCAAGAGTCCACAAATAAGTAGGAATCGACAAATAAGTAATGTGGTAGAAATCGATTATGGTTACAAATAAATTTTTGTGAATATGGAATCCATGAATAACAAGAATTGACTGTATTTTACAAATATATCTTTCTTCACTGAATGGACTAATGCAAATAAAATGTTCTGCGATATCAGAGTTCTAATTTTGGAAAACCTAATTTTTATTGCAATATTTTTGAAAATTTATATTAACTCAACTTTAAATAAAAGGAAAATCAATCAGATGAATCTTGAAATTAAAATAGTTTCAAAATTGATTCTTACAGAATAAAACATATATTTAATTTTTCAGCTTTCTACTAGGATATCAATATAAAAATTATTTATAATTAAATTTTGACAAAATTGATATATTATTTATAATGGAACAAAATAACTCCAAGTAGATCTTTATAAAATGTAAAAAGTTTTACATTCATTTCCAAAAGTATATTGATTTTATCTATAGAGTCATTTATTTTTGAAATTGTTTCTATTATTGATTGATTGTTTCTGAAAAATTTTACTACATCTTTAATATCTGTCATTTGCTGTTTAACACCATTATTTCCTTATTCACAACTTATATCGGTCATTTCAATACCTTTATTTTATAAAAATAAAAACATACTCAATGACTGTAATTAGAGCTGATTGAGAAAAATTAATTGCAGGTTGTACTTGTTCTTGTTTTGCCAAGAAAATTAGAAATTACTACTGATTTAGAAAATAGAAGTACTAAAATTTAATGTGAAAATTGAATTTGAGACTATCCCTTAATATATGTGGTGCCAAATTTGATTAGTGCACTTCAACAAGTAGTCTACACAATTAGATCACTAAAATAAATAAATTTATTTTTTAATTCTGTTAATATTAAAGTTTCGCAAATTTGTTCGTAATTTTATTTATTAATAAATTTAGCATGAATGGCAACTACCTAATAATAACCATTACAATATTATATAGCCAGCCTTGCCTTCAGTTCCTCTCCAGTACTTGATGTCTACGGACCTGCAATTATTTTTTACAAAATTTATGCAATTTCGTAAAAAATTTTTTAATGAAAAATAAATTTTAATTCTTACTATTTTTTAAATACCTATACATATTCCTCAATGATTTAAAGTACATGTAATGCAATATAGATATATTTTTGAGAAAGGATAAAAAAAAACCTGTTTGTAATTTTGATATTTTCTAGGATTCATTATAATTATTCCCATTTGTTTTTGTAGTTTGATTAGTGCGGTTTTGATATATGCGGTGTATTGTGAGGATTTATTAACCACACTAATCAAGGGATTCCTGTATGCATTTTTATAAGGCATTTATTGCTAATTTGCTATTGTATTCTTATACAATTTTTTGAATTTTCTAAGATTTGAATGCAGTTTGCATATATATAAAAGTTCACTACTCAAGAAACACTTAAAAAATAAATATAACAGCATGTTAAGATATAATAAATAAATCTTTAAAATTAAAAATTTTATATAAGATTGTCAAAATGCATGCAAAATATAAAAAATTTATTGGACTATTGTTAAGAACATCTTTTCTTTATTTTGATTAATTGGTAGTTTAGACATAATTAAAATAAAATAACATTATTAAAATAATAAAATCAGTATTTCTTTCATTCAAATATTGGTAAACAATATAAACACTGTCTATATATAAATGATAATTAGTTAAAAATTTTTAAACGTTTGTATTCTTTTAAGATATATGCATTCAAAAATGAACTAAAGCTTTGTATTCCATTTAATTCTGTTCTTGATGCTGAAGATAATTGTTTATCAACTAACAATGTTTTGTTAAATTATTATATATCAACTGCTATTCAATATTATTATTTTGAAGTATTTTGTTTATTCCTCTTATCTAGAGTTAATTAAAATATTGGTTATTGTGAAAGTGTTGATATTGTTAGTTATGATTTATAAATTATAAAAAATATTATTATTTTTTATTAGAGATATTGCAGCTCGTAATGTTCTTGTTTCTGCTCATGACTGTGTTAAATTGGGCGATTTTGGGCTATCAAGATGGGTTGAAGATCAGTCATATTATAAAGCTTCAAAAGGGAAATTACCAATCAAATGGATGGCACCAGAATCTATCAATTTTCGTCGTTTCACAACAGCAAGTGATGTATGGATGTTTGGTAATGAATTTTCACTTTTTTTATTTTATCATTTGAAATAAAATTTTAGCTATGAAAATTTCTTTTATTGATGTATTTATTTTAAAGGAGTTTGTATGTGGGAAATTCTAATGATGGGTGTAAAACCCTTCCAAGGTGTAAAAAATAATGATGTTATTGGAAGAATAGAAAATGGAGAAAGATTACCTTTACCTTCTCTTTGTCCTCCTCGTTTGTATAGTTTGATGTCTCAATGTTGGTCTTATGAGCCCTCTAAACGGCCTAGTTTCAAGGAAATTAAACATGTTTTGAGGTATGTAATATTTTCATATATAATATATGCTTAATAAGAAGAATTATGTTTGAAATAGTAAAAATGTAAACCTATAATTTAGAAAGCTACTAAAGCAAAACTTGTGTTTTGATTTTCATGCACTAGTAGTTTTTTTATATTAATTATTTATAAATTTGTATAAATTTTCATCTTTTTGACTTTAATTAGATTATTATGAAACTTTCTGGGAATATTCAATGAATTGAATTTTGATAGTCAAAATTTTAAAATTAAAATATTGAGTAGGATACTTGTTATATATTTTTTTTTATCTAGTACTCATTTGTATGTTTTTATATTGCAAAGGTTTTAGTCCATCAAAATAATAATAATTCCTACTTTACATATTAATTTGTTCCTGGAGGGTTCTCAAAAAATGGGTTTTATTTCCTATAGATGTAATGATATAAATGGGTTCTATTCTCATCAATGAAATTTGATTAGAATAATAATAAATATCAATAAAAACAATAATTTTTGATTAAGACTAAGGAATGTGATAACATGACCAAACAAAGATTCTTATTTTATCAAAAATTTCTTATCACAGTTACAGGTATAGATCTGTCAACAGTAGTTGTCTTAAAATCAGTTATAAATATTTTTTGCTTATCATTGGCAGACTGCATTTTTTCTTATCACTATAAGTTGAATGAAATTCTGCAAATTAAAAGTATACCCATCAAGATAACTGTTGTTTTATTTTTTTCATAAATATGTATTTATTTTTGTTTACAAAATATATAATGTAAACAAAATATTTACTGTAAATTAATGATTTCTAGTAGATCTCACCTTTATTCATACAATAATACAAAAACTGATGATTACAGGATGAATTATATTAGTTAGAATAACAAATCAGCTGATTTTTTGTTTCCATTCAATATTTCTTTACCATAATAATTGACCTCATATCATTCTTCAATCATTATTGCTGAATTTATTCTGTCTTTTTCTAGTCATCATTGCTTGACAACTACATTTCTAAAATTAGCCAAATTTTTTTGATTTTTTTTAATAATAATGTGAAATAATAGCAGCAATTTGAATACACATTAATATTTTTAATAAAATATATATAAAAGCAGAAGTTTTAGGTGAAAAAATTTTTATATATTTTTCTAAATAATTCACAAATTTCATCTCATTTTTTGAAATCATTTTGGTCCACTCAAAAACAGTTTCCTTTATAAGTATGGGCATGTTTTTAAATTCAACACTCTCCACCACTGATGTACATCTAAAATGATGTCATAACAATCCATCGGTGGATGCTAAAGCGTGTGTTTTTAAATTCAACACTTGCACATAAAAATGGCTGACTATTTTGATGTTATTTTATCTTCTAATGCTAGTCAATTTTTTAATATCAACATAGAAAATTATATTTTAAAATGCAAAAAAATATCTGTTGTAAAACTATCAACACATAGAGCATAAACTGATTCTCCAATCTTCATATTTATTCTGGCCTGCTGGAATCCCAAATACTTGTACACTTCACCCTCTTCCATGGATTCGATAGTGAGTCCATTTTCAAGAGTGAAGTCTCGTTTCTTTATGACTTCCTTTTCTATGTGGATTGTTTTGCATTTGTCTAGACCAGGTGTCGGCAAACTTTTGAAATGGAAGAGCCAAACCTGTTCCTCATAATAATTTAAAAATTATTCGAGAGCCATAAATATATTTTTACAAATAAGGAAAATTTGAAATAATAAGTTATAATATTAATTATATCTTTATTAAATGAAGAAAAAATCACACAGAATAAGGCACGATTCCAAGTTGGCATCAGTAATTTGGCTCTTCAATTTACTTTAATTCATGTTAGAAAACGATTGCTCACATAAACATATAAACCTGAAAATACTGAGAACATCAAATGCAAATTTTTTCAATTCATGAGTCTGGAAAACTATTCCAAGGATTGAAAATAATCGAGTCTGCTCTTGTAGGTCTTTTATAATCGTCTGCTTATGCTGTGTAGGAAAAACATCTAAACGTGCCTCTCCCCTAGATTCCCGCTTTTACATTTCGTCATTGCCAACATCTTGCCCAGTAAAGGGCGTCCGTGCGCTCACTTATTAGTCACTTTGTTTAGCCACCCTACCTACTATGAGCTCAATCATTCCCAGCACTCCTTCAGTATATCCTTTCCATGCGCCCAGTAGTAATCTCACTGATTGGAAAGATGCCTAAAATATCTTCATGCTCGTTTTCCCCTCCCTGATCTCATGCTTTGTGCATCTTAGTGGCACAAAGTTTTGCAAGACCTATAAACAAATAAATCACCATTATGTGATAAAAAATTCTTTAAAAATTTTATAAATGAAACTATGATAATTTTATTTTCATTTTCAATTTTACTTAAGAGCCACATACACACCCAAAGAGCCACATGTGGCTCGTGAGCCGCAGTTTGCCAACCCCTGTTCGAGACCAAACGCCATGCAGATGTCTTTTGAAAATGTGTGTGTGATTTGTATAGGCGTTGTAATTGTGTTTGTGTTGAGGCAAACAGCTTAATGTCGTCCATGTATAAAAGATGTGAGTGGTGTAATGTGTTGTTCGGTTTTGTCTAATGTTGTAGCCAGAATTCGATGATTCAGTTTGTTGGAAAGTGGATTTAGGGCGAGGCAGAACCAAAGTGGGCTGAGGGAATCTCCTTGAAAAATACCACGTCTAATGTGTATAGGTTCTGTGGCTACATGATTGTTATTTATAGTGACATGTAATGTTTTCCAGTGTTGTATTATGTTTTGTAGGAATGTATTTGGTATTGATTTTGTAGATTTGTAGTATCTGTATGAGCCATGAATGTGGTATGCTGTCAAATGCCTTTTTGTAATCTATGTATGCTGCATGTAAGTGTCTGTGTTGTCTGTGTACTTGTTTGAGTATTGTTGTGTCGATGATCAGCTGCTCTTTGCACCCCATGTGACTTCTATGGCAACCTTTCTGTTGTTCTGTGAGAATGTTGTTTTCTTTGATGTGTGTATATATTTTGTTGGTTATACATGAGGTTAAAATTTTGTAGTGTGTTGGTAAACAAGTGATTGGTCTGTACTGTAATGGGTTTCCAGTTTGTGTGCTCTTGGGTTTCATGAAAGTGATGCCTTGTGTAAGAAAGGGAGGTGTGTCTTTTGGTTCATGTACGAGGGGGGACCCAAAAAAAATTGAACTGAGAGCACGCTGCCATTCGTAGACGTAGTAGAGAGTTCTCTGGCTAGATGGGGTTAGTAGAGACCTTCACGAAACAGCTGTGCAGATGGCGTCAGTTTGTACATTAACGTTTGAGCATAGTATTGTGTTTCTCTTACTGTTGTTTTGTTCTGCCTGCGAAGTCGTTATGACAAATTTAAAAGAACAAAGAGTGTGTTTGAAATTTTGTTTCCTGCTTGAAAAATCAGCAACGGAAGCTTACCAAATGCTTCAACAGGCTTTTAAGGAGGATGCTATGAGCCGCACACAAGTTTTCGAGTGGTTTGGGCGCTTTAAACGTGGTGAGATGAGTGTTGAAGACCATGCTCGTTCTGGGCGTCCTTCAACATCTCGAAACGATGAAAATTAACCAGCACTTTTATTTGGAAGTTTTAAGACGTCTGCGAGAGGATGTGCGGAGGAAACGCCCAGAACTTTGGCAATCAGGTGACTGGTTCCTTCATCACGACAACGCCCCCGCACACACGGCCTTACGAGTGATCCACTATCTGGCCTCTCGGGGATGGCCTGTCGTTCCCCACCCTCCGTATTCACCAGACCTAGCCCCGTGCGACTTCTTCATCTTTCCGAGAATGAAGAAAAATCTAAAAGGGAAGCGT
>AYEL01076020.1:0-21893 GCA_000484575.1 Olivierus martensii | reverse complement strand
GATATTTGTTTTGCTACCTGAGTGTTAATGTTTTCTAATGTACTGTGTGGTATGAGATTTCTGTGGATGATGGTTCTTCATTGGTCTGCTATGCGTTGTTTGTCTGTTCCACTTTGTGTTCTATTTGTGTGTGGGAATCAGTTTTGTGTTGCGATATTTGTTTTGCTACCTGAGTGTTCAGTGTGTAAATTGGTTTCATGTTGTGATATTTGTTGTGCTACCTGAGTTTGAATGCTTTCTAATGTACTGTGTGGTATGAGATTTCTGTGGATGATGGTTCTTCATTGGTCTGCTATGCATTGTTCTGTGACTGTGATGTTTGGGTATCTGCATATGAATTTGTCATATAGTTCCCTTCTGTACCCTATAGTGTCAGTTTCTAATTTTGTAATTGTGTAGTAAGTACGCATGATGAATTCGTGTAATTGTGTAGTATGTACACATGATGAATTCGTTCATGTCAGTTGTTTGTGATTGTGTAGTATGTACGCATGATGAATTCGTTCATCTCTGTTATCCATTTCATGCATTGGCGTGGTTTTCCAGCCTTGGTGGTCTCTGGCTGTGTTACCTGAGAAACACATTGACTGGTTGGGCTCTAATGTGGTGACCGGTTTCATACTCTGAGTATATGTATTGCAGTAGCCAGGCTTGGGTTGTTGCTGCTTTCGCCACCAGTGGCCAAGGGAGATTGTAGTAGACTTTCTGAATGTGAGCTTCTGCCTAACTCACAGACATGGACCTTGTTAACCCAGGAGACGTCCAAGCCGGTAAGCTTTCGTTTTCTGCTTTGTGCCATTGCATACAAACAAAACACCACCAAAGTGGGGACACCTGCTAGCATTTGGTTGAGCATAATGGAATAGCCTTCTCGCCCTGGGTGACCCTACTAGAAATATAATTTCTGACGTGCACCCCTCCGCCACTTTGAGGCAGCATAGCAGGATTCAAGAAGGATTATTATTATTATTATTATTATTATTATTAATTTATGTTTGGAGATTTTATACATATCAATGTCTAAAAAAATGTTACTGTTGTTAAAGTCAATTTCAGAAATATAATTTCTGACGTGCACCCCTCCGCCACTTTGAGGCAGCATAGCAGGATTCAGGAAGGATTATTATTATTATTAATTTATGTTTGGAGATTTTATACACATCAATGTCTAAAAAAATGTTACTGTTGTTAAAGTCAATTGCCAGTTAATCTAAGCAATACAAAGGAAAATTAATTCATATTCATGAAAAGTATTGATTGTATGATGTGTATATCTATATAATAATTTTTTATTTTATGGAATGTTAAAATTATTACTTTCTGTAATTATAAGCAAGAATTTGTAAATACTTGCATACTTTGGTAAAATATTCAAAGATTGACACTAATAGTAGCAGAACAGTTGGCTGACATTAATGGTAGGCAAGACAAATTGATTGCTTTTTATCCATATGTTATTGGTGTTATTTCTTTGCATAACTCTAAACTTTGCAATTTTTTTGACAATACATATCAAGTGCACTAATAATTTTATTTAATAATTGAAATTTATAATCTTAATAATAAATTTTTATGTATTTATATTTAATAAAAAATCCTTTGGATTCTTAAAGAAAAGATGTTAAATTAGAGTTGGTGGAATGGTCATAGCATGGTTGCAAAAATTAAATTCAGATTTATCCAAACAAAATATTGGTAAACAATATAAACACTGTCTATATATAAATGATAATTAGTTAACAATTTTTTTTATAAAAAATAGAATCTGCAACAAAAAATGACTATTCCAAAATGTTTAGAAAAATAAAAATTAAAAATAGATTATTTAAAAACTGATATTTATTATCTGACAATTTGTAAAAATAAAGGAAAAATATTGAATTTTGTAAAATTGCCTAAACGAATGAGAAGAATTGTAAATATTAGGGATCTTCCAAAAATTGAGAAAATGATTTTTGCATCTATAATTACTGTTAAAAAGAAAAAAGTTAAATTTTATAAAAATGCTTATTATAATTTACTTAAAAAAATAGGTTTAGATAAAAAAGAATTTAGTTTAGATAAAGATTCATTTAAACAGTTAAAATATTATAAAAAGAAAGAACTAAAATTACAAAAAAACGGTTATGTAATTCCAGAAGGAGACAAAAAGTTATGGAAACAAAATTTGGTATTAAATAGTACAGATCTTAAAATTCCGAAGTATGTAACAGATATTTTAATTTTAGATTTAAATTTTAATCTTACATGTAAACCATTACAAATAGATAGTGTTGTTAGCTATGAATTTATTTTTGATTATCTAAAATCTCAAAATTTACCTATTGATGTAGAGAAAATCTGGAAAAAACTTAAACACATACATGATAGGGATTTGATTATTACAGAAGAGAAAAATAAATGTAAGAGTTAGAGTATAATGATCAATTGATCAGTAAATTTGAATTAGCTAAAAAATTCATTAAAAAAGAAAAATTGGCAATTGTTCAAGCTGATAAAACAAAGCAATTAAAATTAATGAATAGAGATAAATTGCAGTTGGAAAAAGAAAATATTATAAATAGTGGATTGTTTAGAAAATTAGAACAAAATCCAATTGAAAAGATAAAAAAATCGTTTAGTAAATTGTTAAAAAGTGGGGAACAAAATAATATAGTAATAAATAAAGAAAAATTATTACTGAGCTCATCGAGAACACCGAAGTTAAATTTAAGATTAAAGACTCATAAAGCTAATTTACCGTATAGACCAATAGAAGAAACTTAAATAATATGTTTTTAATCTTGATTAAAAACTTAATATAATTAATGACATGGCTATATTTAAAAAATATATTTATAAAAAATTATAAAATTACAAAGAGTAATAATTTCATATATGTATATATATATATATTGAATATGTAAATTCTGAATAAATCATATTGCTAAAATAACGAATAATTTTTTAAACATTTAACCAATGATGAACTGTTGGTTTAAATTTCCATAGATCAGGATGCCCTTTATGAGGAATAGACATAAAATCACTTTTACTCCATTGGAAAGCTGGTTGTTGGTCATAAGTAGGTCCAGCATATGCAATAAACTCATACTGTTTTTGAAAATTATAAGTAGTGAGCTGTTTGTAAAAAAAAAGTTTTGTTAAACATTTTATTATATAAAAGTAACAAATATTGAAAAAATTTTTATAATATATACCTTCATATCAATTGCACCATGTGCTCGATGACCTAATGCAGAAAAAGGATAAGTTCCATTTGCAGGATTAAGGTCTGAACGAGCAGCAATTGCATTTTCAGCACTATATGGAGGTGTACAGTTGCATCGAGATAGGGTATCATTTTTAAAATTATTATATCTAAAATTTTAAGATATAAATAATAATATAATGTCTTTTATCTATTATTTTTTAATTCCTCAATATTTTCTTTATTTTGGATTTTTCTCTTTCTAAAAAGAAAGAGATTGGCACAATACTTTGATTTACAAATTAAAATTTTTTCAGAAAATAAATAATTTTTAAGATGGAATTAATTAATTTTCACCTCATAATTTTCATCATAGTTGTTAAATCATAAACTTTTCCTTGATCTCGTTTAAATATAAGAGCTCGTGGAGTTTTATCATAACTGAACCAGTCACCATATTTCTTCACCATTTCTCCTGTTCCACTCATATTAAAAATTTTAGGAAAATAACTAAAGCAATAATAATTTATTAATAGTAAGTATTTTTATCTTAAATCAGAAATAAAAAAAAACTGCTTACGGAGTATTATAAGAAGGCCAATAGCCTTGTTTTAAGAGGAGTTTAGTTTGATCAGCATATTCTATGTAGTTGCTAATTTTGCCATTGATAAAAAGTCTTATAAATTAGTATTTCCTTTTACTTTTAACATTCATTAAATTAATAACTGATAAACTTACGGTAATTGTTCCAATACAATAAGCAATTCTTTCTGTTTTACATGACCAGGATAAAACTTATTATAATCAACTATCATCCACTGGTTATTGTACCTTCAAAATATTGTAATAAATACTTATTACTTTTCAGATAAACTATATATTATCATTCAGATATATAATTATTAATTCAACTTTATTAAATAAATAATAAATTAAGCATACTAGCAGTGTACTAAAAAAAATTTACTTTAAGAATGCTTAAAATAACTGTATTATATTAAATTATATTAATTTACATATAGTTGAATATGTTTGAGGAATAAAATGTTGCTTTTTTTCATATTGTGTTTGAATGCTTTACTTTGTATATTGCATGAGTGCCATCAGTGCCAGTTTATTTTGTGCCCTAGGCAAAGTTTACAAGTGCACTCCTTATTTCACAACTTGGATATCTTTTAAAATGAAAATTTAAATATAAAAAAAATTATTTTGTCATGCTTTATTAATAATATGCAAAGTAATATAAAATATATATTATAAATGAAAATAAAATTTTAATTTTTTTTCCCTTTAATTTTACAAAATCTTCTACCAGTTTGCTTAAATCTAGAGTAGAAGCTAGTTTGTGTTTGATTGAAATTGTTGTCAAATCTGTTAACCTGTTTTGGGGCATTGTTGAGAGGAAGTATGTTTTAAGAAGTTTTAACTTTAATTATATTCTCCATTTGCTACTGAAATTGGAAATGTCAGGAGAATTCTTAGTACACAAAAATGTTGGGTATGCAATTGATAAGCTTTTGCTGTAATATAAAGAATAAGAATACTTGCAGTGGCATGGATTTTGGAAGTCTTCAAGATATTGCTTGAATGTTCACTGCAGAGATCCTCAGCATCAATATCTTTTATTAGCATTATGAGTCAAAACATTTTCAAGATTTTTGTAATCCTTTTAAAACCAGAGCCATTTTTATTTTCTTTTTTAATTAGTTTGAAAATTCTCTGTTATAATTCATTTACAAAAAGTAGTTGGGTTTGTCAATATTAAAATTATTCATGTATAACTTGCATTGAATAAAATTGTTAAAGCTTTATGCAATGTATACATATACAATAATTTTAACTCTGGAATGTAAAGGAAATATAGTATGATTTGGTTTAATGCATTCAATGTTTTTGGGAAATTAAATGTATTAGTAATCTAGAAGATTGATTTAAATATTATTCAAAAATGTATTAATAAATTTAGAAAATCAGTTTTAATATGCAGAATTTCAGGATTTAATTTTATCATGATGTAAAAATAAGTAGTATTAATTATAATATTACTTAAAAAAAACATTCACTGATGTAGAGGTATAACAATGAATGTTGCTAATATATATTATTCAGTCATCTTAAGTGAAACATGAAACCAGCTGCAAATAGGAGGGTAGTGAAAAAGTACATAAAGAAAACTTGTTCTTAACTAATAACTTTTTGTGCATGAGATTCTTAATTTTTAAACATTACCATACATTGCATCAGCTTCACATTTTTTTCCTTTTCTTCTGTTTGCTAAAAGCACTTGTCTTAACATATCTTTTTAAATCAAACATCAAACAGATTATTTTTTAATATTTAAATGTATATGTACGAACACAAAACACACATAAACATACACACATTATTATTAAAACCATTAAATTGGCAATAAGAAATTTATAATGGAATATTTTTTACAATAATTTAAGGATCTTATTTAAAGGATATGTTTCAGATATGAATTATATAAAACAATAAATATATCACTGTTTATTTGAAATAATGAATATAAAATGTTGATTGATAATAAAATGCTTCTTTGTAAATTGTAAACCAGGTGAAGTTCATTAAAGTAAAATTGAAATGATGACTAGAATTCAGAAATTCTTGAAGAGAAAATCATTTGAACACAAATACAAATAGTATAAAAATTTTTTTATATGATATTGTATGTATAAACTGTATAATTAAAACAGATTTATATCTATTTTCTTTTTCTCTGGATTTTAGAGTTGTGCTGAATAAAAAAAAAAAATGAGTAGGCTGTTGATTTCATATGGCTATATAAGAAACGATATTAAAATTGAATCAAATTATATAAAGAATTCTTTAAAAATTATCTTTATTGCCACTCATCATAATTTTGTTTAAAAATTATTTATGTGATCTATTCCTACCCTCTAAAATACACATATATTAAAAAATACAATAAAAATGTATATATCAAAATCTTATATTTCACTTAGATTTAATGTAATGTTTCCCTATTTGAGTGGAAAGGGGCAATCAAAATTTAGCCACCAATCTTACCATACAAAAGAAAGATATCTGTAGTTTAAGCTAAGTTATTCTTCACTTTATTCATTTACTTCCAAATAAAATTTGACCCAAATAGCAATTGTTCTAAGTAATTCTATTTAGAATATTTAAATTAATTGCAAGTAGAATTGATTTTAAATTTAAAGAACATACTAAAACTTATTGGGAAAATCTGATTTGAAAATATATTATTTAAATCAGATTTCACAATAGATATTTTTACAAATAAAATATAATTATTATTAAAACCATTAAATTGGCAATAAGAAATTTATAATGGAATATTTTTTACAATAATTTAAGGATCTTATTTAAAGGATATGTTTCAGATATGAATTATATAAAACAATAAATATATCACTGTTTATTTGAAATAATGAATATAAAATGTTGATTGATAATAAAATGCTTCTTTGTAAATTGTAAACCAGGTGAAGTTCATTAAAGTAAAATTGAAATGATGACTAGAATTCAGAAATTCTTGAAGAGAAAATCATTTGAACACAAATACAAATAGTATAAAAATTTTTTTATATGATATTGTATGTATAAACTGTATAATTAAAACAGATTTATATCTATTTTCTTTTTCTCTGGATTTTAGAGTTGTGCTGAATAAAAAAAAAAAAATGAGTAGGCTGTTGATTTCATATGGCTATATAAGAAACGATATTAAAATTGAATCAAATTATATAAAGAATTCTTTAAAAATTATCTTTATTGCCACTCATCATAATTTTGTTTAAAAATTATTTATGTGATCTATTCCTACCCTCTAAAATACACATATATACATTTTTATTGTATTTTTTAATATATCAAAATCTTATATTTCACTTAGATTTAATGTAATGTTTCTAGATAAAATGTGAAAAACATTCCACAAAACTAACAATTAATTAAACTAGTAGTAATTAGTTTGATCCTGACACATCCAATTAGAAATGATCTGGATGACTTTATCAGATGACATTTTTTTGAATTTATAAATATTAAATTCTTCAAGTTTTTCTGAGAAGCATTCATTGATATATTGGTAGAATTTGCTAGAAAAATCTCCTTCAATATCTTAGCAATATAATAATAAAGAATGACTTAATTTAAGTCATGCAATCAAATTGTCTTTAAAAAGTGAAATATTTTTATTTATTAAATATTTCAAAATTTATTTTATAATCTACAAATTAAAATGACAAATTTTCTAATTATTATGAGTGTAATTCTTCTCTAATGAGTATTCTATAATTTCTAAATTACAGATCAAAAATAACATAACTAATTAAATCTATTTGATGATAATCCTATAGAGCAGCATTTCCCAAATTTTTTTATGATGGAACAAGTATTTTAAAAGGGCGCGTATATAAGTCAGAATTGGTTTTGGTCAAACTGTACGAATTTTTTTCTGGAGTTTGCTTGAGTATTGCGTCGAATGGCTGGCCCAATGAACTTTATTAGTGAGATCTGCACATAAATTAGGCAAAACAAACATTTTTTATCAAATTGTAATTATGTAAAATAAACTAGTGACTTCAGTTTCAATTTGGCACAGTATTTTAATTAAATCATACGAGATTGAGTCTCCTTATTAGTACCAATGTGTCCCAATTAAGTGGAATCCACTGTATATGTACTATATATCTAATAATAAAATAGTGTATTTTTCTTGCTTAAAGTGCTTGTGATTCCTTGTATATTTTATTATTTTTACAGGCTCTATATAAGCTAATGAAAGTACATTTTTGATGTATGATCTTTCATTACTCTTAAATAATATATTAAATAAATATAAGATATTGATAGAATTTAAATTATATTTTAAATTCCATAAGTACTAACCAAATAAATCCTATAAAATGATTAACACTAGCAATTAAAATCAAATTATTGGGTTGTTCGGAAAGTAATTTCATTTTTTTCCCACCAGTGGCATTAGTTGTATTTTTCCCGCTAATTTTATTCTAAGCTATATTGTTGGAAAACGTTCCTTTTATCTTAGAATAAATGAATTACTGCTTATAGTGCTTGTATATAAAGTGTTTAGTTTTTATCTATATTGCTATTGGGTTGTTCGGAAAGTAAATTCATTTTTTCCCCACCAATGGCATTAATTGTATTTTTACCCTCCAATATCATTCTAAGCCATATTGTCATTTTAAATTTTGACAGTTGACATTTCAAAGTATATTTATAAAAACTTTTTTTAATTTTGTGCAGTTTTTTTTTTGGTATCTTATCAAAAACGTTCCTTTTATCTTAGAATAAATGAATTACTGCTTATAGTGCTTGTATATAAAGTTTTTAGTTTTTATCTATATTGCTATTGGGTTGTTCGGAAATTAAATTCATTTTTTCCCCACCAATGGCGTTGTTTTTTTTCGTGTCCTATCAAAAATGGAAAATAAAATGGAGATTTTTTGGCATGTTTTTATTTTTTATTACCGAAAAAGTAAGAACACTGTTCAAGCAAGAAAAAAGCTATGTAAAGTGTGGAGATGATGTGTTAACAGTGCCAAAACTAGTTTACAAAATTTTTTTCTGACAATTTCAATATTAAAGATGCACCATGTTCTGGAAGACCAATTGAAGCTGATGAAGTCAAAATAAAGATGGAGATGATGTGTTAACAGTGCCAAAACTAGTTTACAAAATTTTTTTCTGACAATTTCGATATTAAAGATGCACCATGTTCTGGAAGACCAATTGAAGCAGATGAAGTCAAAATAAAGACATTGGTTGAAGTAAACCGTAAAGATGCACCATGTGCTGGAAAGTTGATTGAAGCTGATGATGACAAAATAAAGGTATTGGCTGAAGCAAACCGCTGAATAACAACATGAGAAATTGCTGCAAGACTGAACTTTTTGAATTCAACCGTTCATGACCAGTTGAAACATTGATTTTTGGATTTCACATGTTCTCAAAGAACCAGTTGAAACGTTGATATTTGGGTTCCACATGTTCTCAAAGAAAGATTTGTTCCATTGCATCGACATCTGTGATTTTCTGCTCAAACGTGAAGAAAATGTTCCCTTTCTGAAGCAGATCATAACTGGCAATGAAAAATGGCTTGTTTACAACAAAGTTGAATGCAAGCGATCATGGAACAGAAGAAATGAACTGGCTCAAAGCACTCTGAAACCCGATATTCATTAAAAAAAATGATGATCTTTGTTTGATGGGATTTCAAAGGAATTGTTTTTTTTTTTTTGAGCTTCTCTTATTCCAGACAATTCCACAATTAATTTGGAAGTGTACTGCCACCAATTGGACAAATTGAGTGATTCCATCAAACAGAAGAAGCCAGAATTGATTAACAGAAAAGGCATAGTGTTTTATCATGACAATGCCAAACTTCATACAAGTTTGATGACTCACCAGAAACTGTTAGAGCTTGGATGGGATGTGTACCATACCCACCATATTCGCCATATCTGGCACCCTCCGATTATTACTTATTATGGTCTTTACAGAATTCTTTAGATGGCAAAACACTGTTTAAATGAGGATGTCAAAAATCACTTGGTTCAGTTTTTTGCAAGCAAAGATCAGAAATTCTATAAGCATGGAATCATGCTACTATCAGAAAGATGGCAAAATGTGTTGGACCAAAATGGTCAATATATAATTAAATAAAATTTTTATATACTATAAAAAAATTGTTGTTCATTTTCATAAAAAATGAAATTACTTTCCGAACAACCATATAGAATTACATTTATTATATAATTAAATTGTTGCAGTTTAAACTTTTTATTTCCATTTTTCTAAGATTTATAGTAAAATTATATCTATCAATATTTTTGTTGATTTTTTTTTATAAACTAATTTTTTTATTTGATTTAATGATTCTTTCAATATCTATTACAAGTATATCTGCTATAATTATGTCTTTCTATTGAATCATTACAGTTGAAGTATTATTAGTTCCAAATAATCAAATACTGATAATTACTACTTACTTGTTAGTATAAAAATTTTTTTTGTTTAGTTCCAAATAATCAAATACTGATAATTACTACTTACTTGTTAGTATAAAAATTTTTTTGTTTCTGTTATATGATTTAAAATCTTGTTATAGTTTATTGAATAAACTATTTTAGAAATTTCCCTTTGTAATATCCATATTAAAATATTAATAATTAAGATATTATTAGATTTTTATTTTTTAAATTTATTATTTGATTTTAATATTACTTTATAATATAATCTTTAAACATTTATTAATGCACAATAAATTGGTGTGTTTTTATATCATTCATAATAGTTCAGGAAAGAACTAATTTTCAAACAAGTCTACTATTTTGGAATTATTAAAGATGAAAAATTAAAACATGCCATCAGTCAAGAGGAGAAATCAAAATTGGCTATTTGATAATCCATCTTCAGGTTCATATTACAATATCTCCATTAGAAGGAAGTTTTACATTTTTAAATGGCTGAAATTTCTGGATTAATTAATGTTTCAAGATTGGTTGTAATATCCTGAAAATTCTTTAATCTTCTTCCTTATACATTACTATTTGTTACATTATTATATAGATAACCCTCATATAACATGGTTTCCTACAACACTGTTTTGCTCTTACACGTTTAGAAAATTGCAGAAACCCTTATATAACATGGTACTTCTACAACATGATTTTTACTAATTAATTTTCTAAATGTGTTAACATTTAGAAAATTAATTAGTAAAAATTGTGTTACAGAACAGAAAACATTTTCATTAATTTTTGTAAATCCACACTATGGACACACAATGCACACATAAAATGCAATCATTGGAAAATACTTTGTTAAAATTAGTCATAAATACAATTTCGTTAGTTTTCCTGAAAAGGATGATACACAGTCTATTTTCAATTTGAAATTGAGTTAATTGTTGACCATTGAATATTTTGTGTTCCAAATGTTCAGTTCTTGGATAAAAAGTAAGTTTTTATTCTTCGATAGAGGAATGTGAAATACTCAAAATTTTTTTTATTCATAAATTTTTTATCTATGTGTAAAAGAATGATTGTTTTGCAGTGATTTAGATTACAGATTTTGTAAAGAGAGAGAAGATATACTGTATAAACTTTAAATGCAGAAAAAAATTCAGAAAATGAAGTTGATACTCCAAATGTTCAGTTCTTGGATAAAAAGTAAGTTTTTATTCTTTGATAGAGGAATGTGAAATACTCAAAAAATTTATGAATAGAAAAAATTTTATCTATGTGTAAAAGAATGATCGTTTTGCAGTGGTTTAGATTACAGATTTTGTAAAGAGAGAGAAGATATACTGTATAAATTTTAAATGCAGAAAAAAATTCAGAAAATGAAGTTGATATTGTTAAAAACAAAAAAATTTCTTGTTTTAACTGAACAGCAATAAGGAAGATATAATTATTAAATGAATGTTACATAAGCTGTATACTTTTTCTTTCTTTTTGTTTTACATGTAATTTTTTTTTAGTCTTACATGTATATTTTTTCTTTCTTTATACTTCTGTTATTAATATTCTTAATAAAAATTAAGTTTCTTATGTGGAATTAAAAAAATTTATTTGCTTTTAATAGAATTAGTGTTCATTTGTTTTTTAAAGTTATACAACCATGTTTGCAAGATGTCATCACTTATTTATTTGTTAATTACATTTTTATATTGACCCCTTTCTATTATTTTGACAGATTTTTTCAATGGTCCTTTTTTCAAATTACTACAAGTTTTATGATGCTTGCATCATACTATCTAACCAGCTTTTACTTATATTATGTTTGTAGCATCTTTTTGCTGTAGCTATTCATAAATTATCATTTTTATGTTCCTGAATTTTTTCTTTTTAGATTTCTTGTGGTTATACCTATGTACTCTTCCTGCCTATTCAGATCTTATTAAAAATGGGACAAACAAACATTACTTTTCTTGTCAGGAGGATAAGGGTCTTTTTCATACTTTAATTATCAGAAAACATAATGCACCTTTTTTATGCTATATTGTGCTTGAGACATTTTGCTGTTTTTGTAAGGACTTGTAATTTCCTGCTTAAAGATGGCAATTGCATATAAATAAGTGTCTCTTTGCTCTGCAAATTACAGGTAGGCCTCGATTAGTGCGAATAATTGGTTCCACGAATTTCTCGCACTATTCGAATTCACACTATTCGAAGTATTAACTCTATGTAAAATATGATAATTGGTTCTTGCTTTGTGAGATTCCGACCATTAGCCAACCTTCACGATGAATAAACACAATACTAACTTAACACTAACTATTTAAGAAATATTTATTTTCATATTTTATATCGTTATTCATCATCTAAATTAATAACTTACCAGCTTTTGCTTGAATGTTCGCTTTACTAATCGGTATGCGCTTTTGGTTGCAGTCTTCAATACATACAGCTAAAAAATGCTATTTGTTAATTACATTTTTATATTGACCCCTTTCTATTATTTTGACAGATTTTTTCAATGGTCCTTTTTTCAAATTACTTATTTGTTAATTACATTTTTATATTGACCCCTTTCTATTATTTTGACAGATTTTTTCAATAGTCCTTTTTTCAAATTATAGTTCGCTTTTATTATCTGCTCAATCATTGATATGGACATACCTTGCTCGATAGGTAACTGACGATTGAGTGTCAGTCTTGGTTACACTCATATTCTTCGCATTTACTACATTTCCAATTCTCACGATTACTTTTGACATTTTTCTGTAAACATGCGTAGGTATCTTGATACAAGTCGGATGATACTTATGAGAGTCATTAATTGCACAAACCAAAAAATCTTCATTTGGCAGAAAAACTTTCGAACAGGCTTGACAAGCAGATTCGTCAGCAGTTCTCAGCGCCATCTCATATTATCATATTATACAGTAATTATGTATTAGTACAAATATTAATTATATTCGCTGCTATTAGTTTATTAAAACACCAATTCAATACAATCAAATATAAAATATTTGTTTATTAATTTTGATATTACATTATAGCTTTGTATTTATACCGGGTGGTTATAAAATAAGTATCTGTATTTGGAGCTGTCTGTAGCTGGAAGAAATAATCCGAATGAAACCGAAATCGGTACGCTTACTAATCGAGAAGGGGGAAGAAGAATGGAATAAAAAAAATTTAGTCGCAACAATTGCCGACAGATGGCGCTTTTGAATGTAATGTGTAATACAAGAACAAAGAATTAAAACGCACAGATTACTAATACAGATGGGACACTTAGCTAAAAATAAGGAAATTTCAGTACCACAGCGCGTCCTCAGTTAGGTGATTTAGTGTATTTTTTTTCTTGAATGTAAAAGTTTTATAATTTTTCAAGACATTGACTAGTATTAATATTTCCAAAATCTTTTAAATAATAGAGGAAAGTAACCAAATATGGAATACCGTTTTGTTTTTTACCCCCGCATAAAATAAACAAATACTAAAAATCAAAAACTTTTAATCGTAATTACAATCAATCATACATTTGCACTTTACATAGTAATAGTCTTGTGTTATATTTATTAATTATAAGTAGTATAATTTCTCAAAAACAAAATAAACATAAAAGGTATCTAGTTATGGAATAATACCCCAAATACGGAATACTACAGTAACTATTAAAAATCAACCTTAACTTCTATGAAATATTTTAGGATCTTTAGTCAAATATAAAAAGGAACATAATTATTTGCAATAATCACAAATCCAGGTGTCGAACTCTGCATCAGCGCAATCATTATGTGCCCAGAGTCCGCACACAAGGCATTTGATCCAGGTTTCTCCTCGATTATCTTCAGAAAACAGTCTATGATAGAACATACACTCCTCATCTTCTGAGTCAGGCTTCTCCACCACTGATGTACATCTAAAATAATGTCATAACAATCCATCGGTGGATGCTAAAGCGTGTTTTTAAATTCAACACTTGCGTAGTTCAGAGTCAATACAGCACTATCAGCAAGTATTAAAGCGTTTTATTACTGCATTAATAAAATTAATAATTAATTTATAATAGCGTTTTATTAATAAAATTATTAAAGCGTTTTATTAATTTTATTAATAAAACGCTATTATAAATTAATTATTAATTTTATTAATGCAGTAATAAAACGCTTTAATACTTGCTGATAGTGCTGTATTGACTCTGAACTAGTATCTTAAATGGTATTTCACATTTATTTTTCGCATGGAAGCAGCCATCTTAACAAATGACGTCAAAGTATGTATCCACCTGCATCAACCAAACAAATGCATTTATTTTTCGCATGGAAGCAGCCATCTTAACAAATGACGTCAAAGTCTGTATCCACCTGCATCAACCAAACAAATACTATAGTTGATGTGGTGAGTTAGTGTCTAATACATCAGTAACGTCACTGGTGAATTTACAAACAGTTTAACGAATATGGTTTACATCACTGGTGAAGAGTGTTGAATTTAAAAACGCGCCCTATGGTAGTTAATTACAAACAGTTTAACGAATATGGTTTACATCACTGGTGGAGAGTGTTGAATTTAAAAACATGCCCTATGGTAGTTAATATTGTCAATGGAAAGTGATCTTTATTGAAAATATTTGAATTTCATTTTGTTTTTTGATTTCTTACAGAGAAATGATAAA
Organism: Olivierus martensii; assembly: GCA_000484575.1. NCBI lineage: Eukaryota > Metazoa > Arthropoda > Arachnida > Scorpiones > Buthidae > Olivierus > Olivierus martensii. Next base: position 7,039 of record AYEL01076020.1, on the reverse strand, counting down.
ACTCATTTTAAAATCATGTTCCTGGTCTAATGGACCTCCAAATTTTCCTATAGCCAGTATCAGTATGTTGTTGATGGTGTGAGGGTCTAACAACATATGTAGACTGGTGTCTTGGGTCTTATCATTCAACAATCCCACTTCTGACACCAATTTGAAGGTCCAGTAGTGGATATCTGAGTAAAAAATATGTGTATCAATAAATTTTAGTATGTTTTTGAATAGGGTCACAAGTAAGTGATGCAGGGATCCATGATAGGAGAATTGATTTGGATACTCATTCAAAGCAAATAACATATATTTATTTAAAAAAAAAACAATAAAACACAATATTAACATAATTCACTAGAGAGAGCTATCTGACCCAGAGATCATACCTGAGAGAGAGAGAGGGAAAAAAAGAAATTGTCATTCCTCCATTATTCTTTTGTGTCTTCTTTTTTTAATCCTCGTCGGGCGACCACCATCAGGACGGGACATGATTCACCTTTTCTCCTCTACATCCTTAAATAACAGCTTTAAACTACTTTTTAAAAAGCAATTTAGGGTTGTTATTTAAAGGTATATTATTAAAAAGCAGTTTAAGGCTATTATTTAAAGGTATATTATTAAAAAACAGTAACGATAGTTTTCGAGAAAAATGCCTGGTCCACAGAAACGTGGGCACCCTGTATTATTAAAAAACAATTAGTTAAAATAGTTTTCTGCTCTACATTTTTCACAACTTCTGTTTGGAAAGTGTTTTTTGTCTGTCTTGATCACCTCTTGTCTGTCTTTCCTAGACAAACTTATGTTTTGTTTATTTGATAAGAAACGATCATATTCTCTTATTGTTTAGCTCAATCATCCTTCTGCTTCTCCAGATGTGTCTAATTTTTATTCAAAAATTAGAAATGTCTGGAGAAGCAGATGGTTAATTTTAATAATTATAAACTTCTGTCAATTAAAATATATATTAAATTATTTTATTATGGTTTTCTGGACTCCACAATGGTGATGATTGTAAGAAAGGAGGTTTTAAATAGCCTTAGCACTGTGACCAACCAGTGATCTGTTATGCATCCCTTAACAGAATCATTCAATACGATAGTTAATTTTAATAATTATAAACTTCTATCAATTAAAATATATATTAAATTATTTTATTATGGTTTGCTGGATTCCACAATGGTGATGATTGTAAGAAAGGAGGTTTTAAATAGCCCTAGCACTGTGACCAACCAGTGATCTGTTATGCATCCCTTAACAAAATCATTCAATTAAGTCCCATCATACTCATGAAAAAAGTATATTCTTCAATTGGATTGTAAAAAGATCTTCCAACACAGGAAAATGCAATCCTAGAAAATCATACCTTAGCCCTGAAAGGGCCACACATTTACATAAAATGTGAAAAGGAGTTTTATTTCATCCCTGACTTCATCTACAGTTGGGACTATCAGCAGTTCAATTAAGTGATGATGCCTTTTAAGATGACAGTGCCCTGTAACAATCCTAGCTTAATTTTTATGAAATGCAAGCAACTCTTTTAGTTCTCTGTAAAGAAGGACCTAAAATAAGAGTCTTTGCCTTAGTCCAGGAATAGCTCTCAAAAGGGAAAAGTGTCGAGCTGCCAACCATTGCCTGACAATCTATCTAAATACATCAGATCTAATATTCGGGGCAGGCTTAGGTCCAATAAAGAGATTAGAAGTCCTTTCTTTGGTTAACCCATCTGCAATCTCATTGCTTTCAATCCCTTGTGCCCTGGCATCCAAACAAATTGAATCCTGTTTCTTGGTAACCAATTCCACAATGAGATGATGACTTTCCCATACTAGCTTTGATGTAAAATGAGATCTTTCAAGTGATTTTAATGCAGCTTGACTATCTGATAGGATATAAATGTTTATTTAACATATCTCCTATCAAGATTGATTTTGACACATGAAGAAATAATAGATTTCTGCCTGAAAGAAAGTAGCAAAGCATTCAAAGAAATAATAGTATGACATTGTCATTCCCTCACAGTAAATCCCTGTTCCTTACACCAATAGTGGTTTTGGAACAGTCTATATACCAGACCAATCCACCTTGATACTGTACTCAAATCCACCTTCCAGTCCTCCAAGCTGGGTAAAACAACAGTGAAAGGTTTCAAAAAAGCTAAATCTGGACACCATGAAAGGTAGAATTATGGAAAATTTGACAATATATACAGGGTGTTTCAAAATGAATATCGGGGTTTTGAAGCTTTGTAGTATTTATTACATTTAACTTACACAGTTATAAATAATACATCAAATGAAAGAGCAACTCAAACAGTTTTTCCTACTAGCTGTCTTTGCAAAGGGAAGAGTACGGGATGATCAAGAGTTACTGAAGAACGTGTTGAGCGAGTGTGTCTTTCACGCATAGCCCCAAGAAATCAGTTCAGAAGGCTAGTCGTGAATTAACAATTCCAGTGATGACTGTGTGGAGAGTTTTACGGAGATGCTTACAACTATGTCCTTATCGTTTGCAGTTTTTTTTTTAATCTTTTAAAGCCTACAGATTACAGTTTACATGCCAACTTTGCAAACGAAATGTTGCTACATGACTATGAAGAGATGACTGTGTGGAGAGTTTTACGGAGATGCTTACAACTATGTCCTTATCGTTTGCAGTTTTTTTTTTAATCTTTTAAAGCCTACAGATTACAGTTTACATGCCAACTTTGCAAACGAAATGTTGCTGCATGACGATGAAGATTTTCTGGATCGTGTCATATTCATTGATGAATCGACATTTCACCTCAGTGGACATGTGAACACTTATAATGTGTGCATCTGGGGGGTCAGCAAATCCCCAGGAGATGGTATAGTTGCAACGAGACTCCCCTAAATTGAATGTTTTCTGTGCTATATCCTGGCGGAAAGTCTGGGGGTCAGCAAATCCCCAGGAGATGGTATAGTTGCAACGAGACTCCCCTAAATTGAACGTTTTCTGTGCTATATCCTGACGGAAAGTTTATGGGCCTTTCTTTTTCGGCAAAGCAACTGTAACTGGTGTTTCTTAGCTTGATGTGCTAGAACTAGGGCTCAATTGGAAGAAGCTGAATCAGAGAATTTTTTTTGGCAGCAAGATGGTGTGCCGTCACACTGGCATAACTCAGTATGCAGAACTTGCCTATCGTGCTTGATGTGCTAGAACTAGGGCTCAATTGGAAGAAGCTGAATCAGAGAATTTTTTTTGCCAGCAAGATGGTGTGCCGTCTCACTGGCATAACTCAGTATGCAGATAGCCATATTGTACCTGTTCCATTAAATCCGACATGCCATCAATGTAATCCTGATGGAAGGAGTCCCAATTAGCCCTGGAGATATTATACCTAGGAGTAGAATGCTCATCAATAAATAAATGAGAGTGGGTAAAACCAAAATCCAACTGATAGTGAATGTATCTATGTTGAGATAGAGAGTCATCCTGACTACAAAGCCTCAAAACCCTAATATTCATTTTGAAACACCCTGTACAAAGAAAAAGAAAAAGGTTCAAATATTATAAATAGATTAGACCCCTGTACAGTCAGTACAGCATGGAGGTTGTACAACCAACATTAAAAAAATATAGTTTAGCTTCCAACTAGCTGCATTTATCATTTTATATTACATAGATTAATATTATAACATTAAAAACTATTAATATTGTTAGTAATTTATGTAAATTTCCTTATTGTTGCTGATTAATTTTGTAATTATGTTTATTTTAATTTTGACATCATCCATGGATTTTATGGTACATATTACAGTTATTTGAATTATTACATATTATTACTTAAATATTTATTTAACTAGTAAAAGATATTTTTTTGGTTTTTTTAATATAAGTATACTTTTTAAACATTAAAAATATTCAATTTAATAATAAGGTTAATAACTGCACAGAAATATTTGTATTCTGAATTGTATTTATTTAGAATATAAAAGTATTCTCACTGTTTTGATATTTTGTAAAACTGAGTTTTACATAATTTGTAACTGAAGGAGGACCTGCTTAAAGGGCTGAAAATACTTTTTTTTAAGTTATTAAAATTTTTGTTTTGAATATAATATCTGCATTAGTGCTGTGTTTTGTATATTATAATAGTATATCTGTTTGTAAGCAACATTTAATAAAAGTTGAAAAATTAATGTAAAATTAATTCATAGTTTTATTTAAACCTTTAAAAATACATTAAACTGATAAAGAAATGCTGGGCACTAGTCCACTAGTAAATAATAAAAATTTATATTGTTTTAGTAATCAGTTATTTTATTATGATATTTTAAAACTAATTCAGTTCAAATTTTAATTTTTCATCGAAAACTATAATTTGCATTTGATACACAAATTAAGAGAAATTAATGACAAAATAAATTCTGTTTAATTATTCATAAACTATGATAAGTATTAAAACCTTATTTGAAAGAAATTTAAAATTTAGAAAACAGCAGATATATTACTGTATGCAATAATAAAAAAAATGCTTATGTATGTATTCTTTACATATATAGGGAAATATTAGAAGAAGAAAGAAGACAAATTGAAGACATAATGAGAAGAGATAATAGACGTGTTCAAGCAATGTCTTGGGGTAAGTGCTATAATTTATATTCATTTACAATTCTCTTTAATACTTTTATAAAACAGTATATAAGGAATCCCTTGACTTACAACTGGGATTTGTTCAAAAATTTTGGTTGGATTTGAATCCATAGGCACAATGTTATAAATGAAGGTTAGGTTCTTAACCACTAAAACTCAGAATTTTCAACATGTTTTTCAAAAGTTGTATAATGTAATAAAGTTGACTGAATGTTTATTGGATAAAATGAGGAAAATATATATCTCATGTTTATCAACATTTTAATGTAAATAAAAATAAAAAATATTAGGATAAAAAGATAGATGGAATTTATAAGTTATATTTGTATGTCCTAGTTTTAAAAACAATAAGCAATTATTTTTTCTAAAAACTTAGATATACAAAGTTTCCCAATTATTGACTGATTACTATATAATGGAATATAACTATAAGTCAAACTATGAAACTGCCCCATCTATGATAGAGTCAGCACTATTTTACAGTAGATAAATCAGCATTCAGCTGGACTATCAAGAAAATTTTCTGTGGCAAGAGATTTGAAACTGGATCTGAGCTAAGCCATATATTATTGGATTATTAGTGGATCCCGATAATGAATTACTTTATTATATGTGATTTGTTTGCAGACATTTCAGGGAAAATTCTCGAGTTGAAACAAAAATATTTAACTAAAGAATCATTGAATATAGGAATGGCCACCATTTTTTTTTATGCCATCAACTTTTGACTTCAGTTTTTAGTTCAGTTTACTGATAATGAATCTTGCCCCTATTTATATTCTCCATGGCAGTAGTCACTATAACCAACACTACAGTGGTCCTAATTGACACAAAATTTTAAAATCACAGACCGTTTAAATGTTTCAGAATGGGATTTTAAATTTGTGTGCTCACAACAGTTATATCAAAGTTGGATGGCATGATACATCTTGTAAAATTGATTTGTAAAATAGGAGTTGTTCATTATAGCAGTGTTAGTTATTCAGATGGTTTTTAACATAAGGTAGCTATGCTGGCCAATCATTTTTTGGCAAAATGTTTGTTAAACATGGGTATTTATTATTTTGGGGTTGCTTATAGCAAGGCTGTAGTGTAAATGACTTCAGTGGGAGAAACTAAATGGTATTGGTAAGAGATTTGTAGGGAAAATGTTTTAAATTCCTAAGTAGACAGAGTGGAAAATTATCAACATTCAACAAGCGCTTTTATAAAAAATTTCCTGATGAAAAAAATTGAAAGTATGATTAAAGTATAAATTTGACTTTTTAATAACTTTTTCTTTACAATCTCCATCACAAAAATGATAAAAGTTAAAATGTTATTAGCAGTTTTAAATATTTTGTATTAAATATATAATATCTTTATTTCAGGATCTTCAGGATCTGATGAACCACCTCCAAAAGTAAGATTTTTATAGATTTACTCATATAAAGTAATATATACAAAGGATATAACAAAACAATTGAGAATATTTTTGCTGTAAATTGGCAGCAGTGTTCAGAAGCTACAAAACTGTGCCAATTACTTAATCATATTATCTAATATCCATGTTAACTTCTATATATTGTATATTCAAATGATTTCTAGATATAATAGAAGTGAGATATCTCTTAGTCATCTAATAAATGCATTTAGTTTCTATTTTTAAATTTTTTTGTTATGGATACAATAGTAAAACTGTACAATAAAATCGGTTTTCATTATTGAAAACTATAATAAGAAAAAATTTTGAGTACAGTCAACAGTTTATAAATGGTAAAAAGAATTCAGAAATGATGAAAAATCAGCCATTTTGATTTTTCACGGAAGTAGACCATTCATGAGCACTGATTAATGTCTGTCATACCAGCTATTCTCAACCGCCAGTTCACAGAGAATTTTTATCTGTCCACGTTAAAAAATTTTTTATGCAAAAACAAAAAATTATTAATAATAATAATTTTAATTTATAAAATTACAAAATAAAAATAATTTAAACTAATTTTAAATTTACGTAATTTATGATAAACGTGGCACTGAAGACAAATTCCTGTATTGCATAATGTTTGGGAAAGTATATATTTATGTGAAACGGGATTTTCATTTATGATGGTAATAAAAAATAAATTTAAAAATTGGCTTTCAGTTATTTCACCGCTCCGTTTAAGTACATATTTATGTGAAACGGGATTTTCATTTATGATGGTAATAAAAAATAAATTTAGAAATTGGCTTTCAGTTATTTCACCACTCCGCTTTAGTTTGACTAATTTAGAACCCACAATTGAAAAGTTAATTGAAGAAGAGCATTATATGCCAAAATTATAGATATTTAATATATATTTATATCCAAATAAACAAAAATTATAGATATTTAATTTTTAGTAAACATAGGACTGATTTTTTTTTTGTTGTGTTTCTGTATGCAATGATTTTGAGATTTTTTTTTTATAATTTT
>AYEL01076019.1:0-19855 GCA_000484575.1 Olivierus martensii | reverse complement strand
CACATGCTTATTTGAATATGAATACTACAATGTTTATTTGAATTTATATTTTAAAATGAATCTTAAAAAACAATGTATATTATTTTTATCACTTTTCTGTACTTTATTAACTTAATCGATTTGGCAAGTGAGCAAATCAGATAACAGTAAAAGATAAATTATTTTAATTTTTTTATGACGAGACAATACTAACAAGGGGAGGACACGTAATATTTTACTAAAGTATGAATAAAGCATAGCTTGAAGTTTTGCACCTCTTCATGGCTTATACCCTAGGCAATTGCCTAGTTTGCATAAATAATAGCACCGGCCCTGATTACCACACACATGCACCAGAATACTAAATTTTATTGAGGTGGTTCAGGAAAGTGTATTGATCCCATCTTTCAACCCTTTGGCTGACTTCATCTAGGTATTGGTTAGCCCAACATGGCTCTGAAATAATTGCCATCATATATATTTATCTGTATAGAATCAGCAACCAACTTATAATCAGTTTTTTACTATTTTTCAAGTTTCTATCAATTATTTTTTTGTACTAATTCATAATTTTTAAAAACTAATGAATTTTGAAATTTGAAATTAAAATTATTAGTTACTATATTAAAGTATACAACTAAATTTAAGTTTATATGATAAATCTTTATTTTTTATCATTATTATTAAAAAATTATATTGAGAAGCTTTCTTATTATATATTGACTAAGAATTATGTATAGAAGAATATTTCAAATTATAGTAGACTTCCAATTATTCAGAGTTAGATTATCAGGCTGTGAATTAACTGGGAGGTAATCTGCAACCCAGAAGTGACAGTTAATTACCAATGTTTTATCTGAAAAATTTTTAAATACCCCAGAATAATTTCATTATTATATCTTAAATAATTGATAAAAATTAGAATCAAATTAAAATTATAATAATAATTGTAATTTCTTGCTGCAAATAAACCAAATTTATTGTTGCCATTTTCAATAAATTATAGATCATAAATAAATTGCAAATGTGTATATATTTTAATAGTAAAAGTATATTATTCATAATTATGATTTTTGGAATATTTTACAGATTATCTAGGGAATCAATTATTAGTATGATTCATTTCCTGACCTCAGTTAATCAGGAGTATAATACACCAAAAACTTTTTTACAAAAGAAAATAAAAATAGTAGTTCCAAATATTTCTTGTATCCTTCTGGTCTTATAACAATAAATAAATCAGTCTGAAGAACTGGAGATTGATTTGTTTACTATTTTAAAAGAAAATAATTTCTGCAGTTTGTGAACTAAAAATGTTTTGCTGGATTAACACGTTAAACCACCATTAGACCTAATGATGAAATGATAGAGATCTGAAGCATGGTTAAAAACATTAATTCAATTACTTAAAAACTGATATCTGTAGTTTTTAAGTAATTGTTATCTGTAGTAAACCAAAAAAATTAAAAAAAAATAAAAAATACAAATATTAAAAATTTTATTAAAGTAAATATTTTATTCAATATAAAATATTTTATTGCAGATTTTTCTCGATTAAAAGATAAATTTTTAAAGTATTTAAAATTTATAACATATTATTTTTGAAATAACAATTATATAAGTTAGAGGATTTTATTCTCTTAAATATTGATGAAATTCAGTAGTTAATATTTATAACAAAGCAGTAAAAATTGAGGAATAAATATATTTGAAACAATCTTCATAGAAATAATACATCAGATATGATTTGAAGATAATATTTGATTGAATATCTGAAAAGAAAATTGTTTAGTGTATATTGTAAAAAGACACAGAGATTTTGAAAAAACATTACAAGCTAATCCAAAACCAGAAAAGCCAAAATTGTTATAAAATCCGAAATACTGATCTCAAGAAATAAATTATCTTCTTATTTTAATAATTAAAGAATATTCTAACAAGAAAACAAACAGTTTTAATAAACAAGCAAAGTCTATATCGACTATCACTGGATCAAAGTTATTAACTATATATTTTGACTTATACTACTGTCAATGAATGATAATTGAAGAATAGATACTTCAGTTCAAATTGCATGATTAAAATAGTTGTAATAAAGCACAAACATTATTTTCTAAAAATAAATCAGCTCATTCAATAGATCAATGATTCAAAAATGATAGTCTATATAAAACTATCTAAAGAAAAATAAAGTATATATGCATATCTAGATAGAAACATTTAGTCTATCTTATGTAGAATAATTTAATGACGATAAGATGCTGATGAACAATAATAAAACTTTTCCATTTAAACTATCATAAAACTATTTATTAATTTCAATTCAGCAAATGTATTAAGTAATTTAGACATAGAAATATGCTAATCAATGTTGATATTAGAAAGAACCAACTAGATGTAATCTGATGCCTATTATTTATTACAATTAAATTATAATAAATAATTATTGAACAAAAATTAAATAATATCTACAAACTTATTAGTCACAATACAAATATTACATTAATTCATTTTCAGCATAATTATATCATTTTCATTATAATATTTTAATTAAAATTTATCCAATTTGACATTCTGCAAAAAATCACAACTTAATCATACAATGATGAAAATTGAGTAATAAATCAAATTGCGAACAAAAAGGAAATTATTCTTTGTTAATTATATTCTTAAACCACAAATCGCTTTAATTTATTGAATTTGGCATTTAGTTATTTATTAAACAATTAACTATTTTATAAATATTTTTAAATTATAATATTTTATATAACAATTTCAAAAATAAATTCAAATAAATATTTTCTATTATAATTCATGTTGAATAATTAAAAATTTTAATAATTCCAATAATAACAATATTTAAGACTTCATAATATGTATCTAATAGACTATTATTTTAACATATTTAATAAAATATGTTAAAATAATAATAAAACAAAGTACAATAAATATAGAAGGACAACGAATGTACAAAATATAGTTATATAGTACATACAGTATTTACTTTTTTTTTTCTTCTTGAAATATCTCAAAAATCAAATATCATAGAATATTCAAATTTTAGGAGATTGTTTCTTATTATAATCTTGTTATAAGATGGCGACTATTCGAAATTTTTAAAATGTCAATACTTTGAAACTATTTATTACATATGAATGCTATTATAATCATTCAAAAAATTATTTTTAATTGAATGCTTCGAATTGATAAAATCTAAGGAAGGGAACGTTTAAAGAATTGTTTAAAATACGTATATTTTATCAAAACAGAAGTAAAGAAACATCAACTTCCAAATTTCATTCGGATAACTATAAATATTCCAAACGAATTTTAGAACTGATGAACAAATACAAGATTCAAAGACGTTTCGTTGTTTTATTAAAGTAACTCTTCTCGTGTATGCTTGATTTTATTTTTCGATGATCTGATTTTTTTGAAATTATAATTAGATAGTTAAATTTTATTTTAGATATCACAATATTTAAATAAGAAGGAAAACAAAACAATTCTTATTAAACTTTTTTCAAAAGTTTAATAAGAGAAACTTCGTTCCCATAATTTGAGACTGAATTTTAGCCATTTTTTTGCAAAAATAGTCTTATTGCAATCACTTTGTTCTTGATAAAGTATATCAAAAACCAGAAATCACAGAATATCCGAAATTTATAAGATTGTTCCTTATTACTCAAATTATACATTTATGAATGTTGATACTCCTGTTTATATTCTTAGTCCCTTACAAACTGGCAGAAGTTCGAAATAAAATGTGAAAAAATTATTATTTCGGAAACTATCGTATATGAATGACAAATAGTTATTCTATTTGTCATTCATATACTAAAATAAATTCGTATTTATTTTGTTTTTATTTTAAAAAATTGTGTAACATTGCTTACTACTATAAACATTAGATATATATTTTTAATAAAGCATTTATTGTATAGGTCATATTATAAATTATTATATCTTAAGATATAACAGCTTATAAACAACTGAAATAAACGAATTACCATATTCAAGTTATATCAGGACAAAACTTGATCTTATTATAGACCTATTATATATTATAAATATTTTATAATTTGATCAAACTAATTTTCATAAAGAATGTTAAGAGATAAAATTTAAACTATGAGCCATATATTTATTATTTTAGTAAATGTTTTAAATAAATTTATTACTTACAAAATTATTAGTATATTTCAATTATAATAATTTATAGATTAAATATAATTTCTATCAATATTTAAAAGATCCGGATATTAATTGAATAGTAATAAATAATGATATTTTTATTATTAAATGACAAAAATAGATTTTTTTATTCGTTTCTACGTCATTGTATAAAACATAAAATAAATCACGAAAAAATTCTAAAAATTAATTTTTAGTTGTTCAGCTATAGGTAGAAAAATTTAATATTTTTTTTTTAACCTATATTCGAACAACTAAAAATTCTACCTATCTGTAGACATACACATAACGAGAAGTGAAATAAGTTTTATTCCTAATTTGATCTCTTCAGTAATATCTTTAAAATTTGCATGAAAATAAATCATAAAAAAGAAAGGTCACCATCATAAAGAAAATTTTTCAATTGACTTAAGTGCTTTTCTTTAAGTTTCACTGTTTATTCTCTAACAAATGTTGGATTTGTAATATTATTTACAAGTTCTCCTTTCTCGTTTGCAAAAAAGAAAAAAAAGTTGATTGTTGACGCTTAAAAAAGATTTAAACAACTAAAATAAACGAATTACCATATTCAAAATAGTGAAATCCTACTTAACGAAATTTAGACTTAAAACATTTTTGTTTATAATCACTCAAAGTATCGTATTTCACTTTTCAATCAAACATGAGATAGCGTGAAACTATTTACAATGTTTTATTTTGTAAAGTATGACTATTGTATCTCAGTTGCAAATAATTTATATAATAAATCATTGTGAAAGAGTAATAAGCTCTATAGCTCAAGAATTAGTTTCAACACTTGTAAAAAAGAGGATATCTGAAAGTTATGTGCAATGACAAGTTAATCTGAACAGTTAGTAAATAAAATATCGGAAAAATAAATACTTTTTATTTCCTCTAATATTTTATAAAAACATCAAAGAGTCGGTAATAGAAACTTATAAGTCTACCATATTTTTCACCTTTATGGTATTTTACTCAGGTTTTAGTCTCGTACAATATTATCTTTAAAATAAATGCGTTTAAAACTATATAAGTTTAATTTATCAAATAGTATAAACATATTTGTATGATTCTGGAGATTAGTGTATTTAAGTATAGATAGTGAACGATTGATAAAATAAGTATATGCCGTTTAATCAGCATTGTTTTTTAATTTGCTCAATGATCTACATTTCATTAGACAACTTTTTACGATTTCTTAGTGATGAATTTTCTGTAAACTATCTATATCACCTTAGAAATTAATTTTTGTATTCAATAAAAATATCAAAAAATTGATAATTCCTGTATAATTTATTTCAAAGTTGATAAAAATTATTGAACGAATAAAATTAAAATTTTATAACTATCATTACACAGTTTATGTTAACTTTCTTATAATTTATGAGAAATAATTTGTAAATTGTAATTTTATTAAAATAAGTTAATAATTGATAATAATTACAATAATGAAATATAAAATAACAAAGAAAAAAATATTTTTAAGTATTAAAAATGAACAACTCAATAAATTTTTCAGTCTATAATTTTATTCGTTATTCAAAAATTTATTAAACTATTTTAAATAAATTCAGATATATCTGAATAGCTTTTTAATTTTAAATTATTGTTCTCTTCTAAAATTTTTTCTTCTTGTACAAGACCTACTTATCGCAAATTTAGAATCTAGGAAAGCAATAATTATAATCAATTTGAAGAAATTTAAATTCATGGACTAAAGAATCCGGATTCAAATATAGACTTAAATCTATTCATTTTTTAAATTAAAATAAAAAGCTATAAATATTTTTAATTGTTTTAATTTGTAAAGTATCAGTTCAGTTTTACTCAATAAATGATTGCTTGCATGTAATTGAATTTTGATTCGCAATATAAAATATTATGGAAACATATCAAAGTTTAGAAATGTCAGTCAATTATTTATATTACTAATACTAGATTTATATATTATTAACAGAAAATTCATAATATTTATAGCTTTCATTCGAAATCCTATTATATATACAATATATATATATATATAAGTGCAGATAATAGATGAGTATATATTTCTTTTATTCTCATTGTTTTCTAAGTTGAGAATTACAAACTTACTATAAAAATGGTATATTTAATTTATTACTTTGCCTTGATTTTTGCTATCATGTAAAACTAATTCCATTTTGTTAACATATTTTTCGCATCTTATTACGTCATTTGGATTAACCAACAAAATTATACTTCAAATTTAATCTATTTGAAATGCGAGGCCAAGAAAATACTTTTTTAAAATTTACATTATGATAATTATATAGCAACCAATAACGTTCTGTCTAAACAAGTTATTTATACAAAACATTTATTGTTAAATCAAATATTTAATTAAAAATAATTCATTTTTATTTGTTAACCTTTATTAGTGTGTTAGTATAATTATTTCAAAACTTAAAAACTAAAATTTTAATAAATAATTCAAAATAAATTTATTTAAATTATTTTCATATATTTATATCTTAAATTCAATCATTATTAAGATTGTATTAAGCATGTTTATTTCTGAATCTTTTTTCTTGTAATCCTATTGCAATATTTTTGAATTTGTTGTTAGGAAAGTCATTTTTAAATTATATTAACGTCAATATGATTCTTATAGATTTTAATTTGCGAGGAATTCGTGGAACCAATTATTCGCGCTAATCGAGGCCTACCTGTAATATAAACAGTAATAGATATTAATGTTAATAAAATTAATCTACTGGGGATTTAGAAAACTATTCTCAGTAGATTAATTAGGAAGTGCAAAACTATCAGTTCAAACAATTACACTTTTATTATTCTATAATGTGTTATGACTTCAATCATGATACAAAAATTTACAAATTATATTATTAGATCTAGATTTATTAATTTATACTGAAACTGAAGATGCTATCAATCTGGATCATGGAATCTAAATCAAAGTATGAAATTCATATTTTGATTTAGATTTCATTTATATTTTAATCTTTTTTTATATTTTATTTCAAAGACGAATGAAGCATGAAGGATGAACAGTTATTTATTGAATATATGTGTGATTTTTGTAATATCATTATTGGGCCAGTCACAACTCAATATTTGATTAAAATCTGACAACTTAAATGATACTTTTTAATAAAAGTGAATAACTTATTTATTTCCCTGTATTATTCTGTGCTAAATGTTGAAACCTTCGCCTCAAGAGATAGTTCCTAAGGGTCTGCCACAGGTAGTCCCCTATCAGTGTTAGCGAGATGTTTGTAAGTATTTGGGATTAAAAAAATACTCAGCAGCCGGAACATATTGTCCTCTCTGGTGGAAGGGTGTTTTCAGCTGGAACTTCTGTTGCTGGAAGAGAAATCAATGTGTCTTTGGCTTCAGTAGCTTGATCTTGATGGATTGAGTGACCTATGTTGTCCTTTTTGATGTAGGCTGGTTTTAGTCAGTCTCTATTCACACTAGTGGGATGTACTCAGACCATGATTTTAAAAACTGTCACTTCAATTTAAAACTTCGTATAGATCCTTGTACAAAGACTGCAGGATTTTCTTAATGGTATTCATATGCAGAAAAACATGACTACAGGTGGATAAGTCTTTGTGATGAATGCTGCTGTTTTCCATGAAACTGAGTAGGAGGTGGAAGAAGTTGTTGCATCATCTTCCACAGCTCATCAATGAAGGTTGATGGGTCAGGACTGTTAGTTGAAGGGCACAAAAATTCACTGGTAGACGAATTGGGGCTCCATACAACGTCTCTTCTGTTGTAGCTTGTAGGTTGTCGTTTCAGGCAGCTCTGAAACCTAATAATATCATAGGCAACACTGTTGTCCACTGAGTAGTGTTGTGAGCTATGATAGCTGATTTCAACTGTCGATGATATCCCACAACTTGACCATTTGCTGTGGAGTGGTAAGAGGAAGTGCAGTTACAAGCTGTTTCTAGGAACTTGGTAGAGCATTGAATAATGATGACTCAAATTATGCTCATTTGGTCTGTGTGTCAAGTGAAGGGGAGATCCAAAATGGGAAATCCAGAAAGCATAAAACGCAGTCGCTATGCATTTGCTGAACTGTCCTGAGTTTTTGACAACAGGAATGCTTCAGGCCATTTTGAAAACTATCCACGCAAATGAGACAATAACAAAATCCTTCTGAAGGAGGAAGAGATCCTACTAAGTCTATATGTACAGGGTCATGCAGGTAAATCTGGACTAATCGCGATGTAATTAAAAACGACAAAATTGCAAGAAAAAATAAATTTATTATAAAGAAAACTAGATAAAAACAAATTTACATTATTTACAATTGCAGTTACTTTATGTAGCCGCCATCTGCTGCTACAACCTTTTCCAGGCGGGTCTGGAAACTCTGACATGCACGCTTCATCTCTTTGGTCTAACGAGGTCATGACCTCGACGATGGAAGCTTTCAGGGAGTCTTTGCTGTTGTGGTAGGTTTCGTTGACCTTTGATTCAACAACGCCCCACACGTAGTAGTCGAGGGGATGCAGTCGGGGCTTGAGGGAGGCCATAACTCAGGCAACCGGGAGATTGCTGTAACGCGTGACAAATTCAGTGACAAATTGTCAACAAATCGGCGATATCAGCAGACAAATTCGTCACTCCTCTTACAGTCAGACCGCTTTCGATCAATGTTTGACCCAGTCAGGAATGACTTTCTCTATCTCAGACTCCCTGAACCTCTTCGCTAGGTCATAAACCTGCGTCTTCTTGTAACCGAATCACTCGATTATTTCCCGTGGCGTCGCGCCGACTTTCCGGCGCGAAGAAACTCAAATATAGCCACTTTCCAATCGTGCTCTGCATGAGCTGATGATGCGGCGGCCATTTTGTGAATGCCTAGTCTCTACCAAAATCACTATCGTGTCACGTGCAAGTATAGCCAAATTATTGCCCAACCAGAAATAGCGCAAATTCCTGCATTAATTATTTCTGGATTTACCTGCACGACCCTGTACATGCTCAAATCGAGCACTAGGAGGGACAAATGCACCAATTTTGCTCCTGGTATGATGAGAAATTTTCGACTGTTGGCACTGTACACACAAATGAGCCCATGCCTTCATATCCAATTTCATCAACGGCCAAATGTATCTTTCTTCTGTTAATTTTAATGACACTTGAATTCTAGGATGTGAAAGGGAATGCAAGTTATTGAACATGGGAAGTGTTCAATACCTTGCATTCCCTTCTACATCCTGCATTCCCTAATCACATTCCGATTTCTAAAAAACTCAGGAACGAAAGGGCAAATGCAACCTGTAGAAACATTACAGTGTAAAGTAATAGGAGGATCACCAATCTTGAGATGTAACTCTAAGGATGGTTGTTTTTGATGACAAAATGTTCTGTAATTCTACATCACTTTTCTGTTCCTCAGCCATCTGTTGGAAGTCAATCGATGATGGTATGTGAATTGTCGTAATGTGAACATGAGACAGTACATCAGCTACAATCTTATCAGCTCCTCTGAGATAGAGAATGTCTGTTGTAAATTGATCAATAAAGTCCAACTGGCATAGGTGTCACGGAGAGTACTTATCCTCTTTTTGCCTAAATGCAAAGGTAAGCAGCTTGTGATCAGTAAACAAGATGAATGGATGGCCTTTGATTATATGTCTAAAATATTTAATAGCCATATAGGCTGCTAATAGCGCTCGATCATAGGCACTGTATTTTGCTGAGCAGGGAAGAGCTTCTTGGAATAAAAAGCAAGAGGTTGCCAACTTTGAGCTACGTGTTGGTTTAGTACAACATCCACGGATGTATCCGAGGCATCACCTACCAGCATAGCATCAGCTGCTGGATGACACAGTGTAGTAGTAATCTCAGCTAGGTCCTTTTTACATTTCTCAAAGGCATATGTGGCTTGTTCTATCCAACTGATTGGTCTCTTATCCTTACCTTTCATTCCTTTTAAATATTCATTAAGAATTGAATGAGTTTTGGCGGCATGGGGAATGAAACAAAGGTAGAAATTTATCATAGGCGAGGAAATGGTGAAGCTTTTTAATTGTTCCTGGTTTGGGAAAGTCTAAAATGGCAGAAACCTTTTCAGGTGAAGGTGTGATGCCTTCCAGAGTTATCAAATGTCCCAGAAACTTGATCGATGTTTTGCCTAGAACACATTTAGATGCATTGAGGATGACTCCTTATTTCAGAAAATGCCCAAATACTTGTCAGAGATGATGTTGGTGTTGGATATTATCTTCTGAAACTATTAAAACATCATCAAAGTATGGAACATAAAAGTTTAATCCCTGCAAGACATAATAAATGAAATGCTGAAACATTGCAGTGACATTGGACAAGCCGAAGGGCATAAATAAAAATTCAAAATGTCCAAATGGCATTCTGACAGCAGTTTTCAGGATATTCTTTTCTCTCACCAAAATTTGGTGGTAGCCTTTGCTAGATCAAGTGTAAAAAATATTTTTTTTTCCTTCTTAAAACTTGCAGACAGTCCTGAATGTGTGGAACTGAATATCTGTCCAGTATAGTTACTCTGTTTAATTTTCTGAAGTCGCCACAGGGATGCCAGTTGCCATTGCTTTCAGTCACCATATGTAGTGGACTCGCCAGCAGCTTTTGGATTGTCTGTCAGCAATCCATGCTGGAAGCAATGAGATATTTAAACTCTTGCTTGGTTGCTTTTAGCTCATTGGCTTGTAATCGTTGAGATCTCAAAAAAACAGGAGGTCCCTTGGCTTGGATACAATGTTGTATGTCATGTTTGATTTAATGTGGGAATGAGTTTGCTTCAAAAAGGGCAGGAAATTCAGCAGCAGGCAATGGAACTGGGATTTCCCACTGAGTGATTTAATGTTGTTATTTTTTCAACTCTTATAGCTCTGTGAGATTGTAGTCCCATTAATGGATTGATCAAACAATGGCAGATATCCACTAACAATCCAAAGTGGTGTAGAAAATTGGCCCCAATCATCAGCTGTATGACTGCAGCAATGATGAATGGCCAAAGAAATATCCTGCAAAGGCCTAGGTCTAACTTGAGTAGATGCTGGCCAAAAGTAAAGATGACAGTTTTGTTTGCAGCAAAAAGTTGCAATTTGGCCAGTGTACAACTTTGAACTGTAGTGATGGGTATCACTAAGATGTCGGCTATGGTATCAATCAGTATTTTGGCGATGTTGATTTATCCAAAAGATACAATCGATGAATTTCGGTCATGACGTCACTCAAAGGGCTCTTCTAGTTTTCTGACTGAATGAAGAGGGTTTTGTGCATTTGGAAGCATAATGTTTAAATATTTTTTTAATCTACAGCGCTCTGAATTTACTGGTTCCCAGCTAGATGATAGGCATTGGTGAAAATAATGTTTCACTTCCCTAGAGTGAGATTTGGAACATGTCTCTAGTCTAGAAAGACAAGAAGAAATATCCAGCAACATGGTTCGTATGTCAATAGCCTCTATTGCTACCACTTGAACGGAGATATTGTTGTTCATGGTAGCCATGATGCAATCTGCCATTTCTGCCAATTTATTTAGTTTGTCATTTGAGATGGCTAGAATTTGCTGCACATGTGTTGGAAGCCGTTGTAAGAAAAATGATTTCAAGAGTTTGTCACTTATTTGGGCACCTGCCGTACTGCACATCTCAAGGAGGAGATGTGATAGCTTACGATCACCTAATTGCATTCCAGGAATCAAATCTCTCAAATGCTGTTCTTCAGAATCAGTGTATTGAGAACAAAGATGGTTTTGGAGGGCAGCATATGGGTTCTCAGTCAGTGGATTAAGAAGAATGTTACCTACTACAGCAAGTTCCTCTGGCTGTAACGCTGAAACCTCGTGGTGGAATTTTGTTACTTCCACACTGAGTCTGGAAAGTTGAAACTGACTTTCCATCTTGCAGAACCATATTTCTGGATTTGCTCACCAGAATGGAGCTTTCACTGCAACTTGTGCAATATTACCAGTCTGGAGTGTTTGGCTGTCGTTGTGGCTCCATGTGCACAGTAAAAAAAATAATCACTTCAGTCAATACAATTATCTAGTTTCTTCACTGTTGATGAATAGTTATTGAAATAGAAGTTAGCCTTCGATGAAAAAATGAAAGTTGGTCAATGTGCTCAGTTCGGGTCACCAGTTATTTGGTCTGTCATGACTCAATAGTTGATTAAAATCTGACAATTTAATTGACTCCATTTTTAATAAAAGTGAATAACTTATTTATTATAACAAAACACAACAAAACATACAGATTCAGACTGTCCAGTAGTGTTAGATGTCTGCCATTACTGTTAACACACATCTAGCTTGGTTGACCCCTACCAGTAAAAGTGAGGTCTAACTTCTCTTCCTTCAAAATTAACTTGGGCCAGTTTCCCTGTATCGTTCTGTGCTGAATGTTGAAATCTTCCGCCTCAAGAAATAGCTCCTAAGAGTGCACCACATCAAAGTACAAATTTCGTAAGTTTAAAAAATAGAATATTTAAGCAATACAATTTCTGCACATGATAAAGTAAATCTTTTATTAGGTAAGAGTAAATTATTTGGAATTAAATGATAATTGTAATGTTATTAAACGTTAAATTTAATTGCACTAGAAATTAAATTTCTTAAAAAACAAAGAAATAACAACAACTTTGGAAATTAGATGTAAATCATAGAAGAATTAATTGCAATAGAAATTAAATTTCTTAAAAAACAAAGAAATAACAACAACTTTGGAAATTAGATGTAAATCATAGAAGAATTAATAAAGTTAAATGTGAGAGCTGGTTTAACGTGCACAGGTAAAAACTTAACCTTTTCTAATAATGTCTTAATTGAAATAATTGTAAATTATAATTTCTTCTTTTTACAATAGTATAATTTTTTGGAATTGATTCGATAGTTATCATCATCATCATCATCTATATATATAATATATAATGATATTTTTTAAATTAACTATAATAATTATATAATAACTAGCTGAAACCTACAAATTTTTGCTGTTATAAATATTGTAGATAGTTTAATAAAAGTCTGTTACAATTAAATCTCTCTATTTCGTGTTTAAGTTTGTCCAAAAACTTTGACACAATTAAAACTTTTCACTCTTGAGAAGGCAACATATAATTGGCTGTGAGTAAAACTTAGTGAGAAATATAATCCTGGATCTATTAAATGACTGTTTGTTTTTGTTGTCCTTTTTTTTTTTGCTGTAATTCTGTGATAGAAGCATTCGCAAAGCGTTGCATTTTAACATTGCACCCATTGCAACTGTACACTTTCCAACGAAGAGCCTCAAATGAATTTTTCGGTTCGCCTAATCTTAACCAAATATGCTTATTTTGGTTCTCATATAGCATGTAATCTTAACCAAATATAGGCGCATATTCAGTTCTCATATAGCGCCTATTCTTCTGCCGCGTCCGCTATTTCTGCAAGCCGAAAAAACCCCAGGGGAAAAAAAGCCTGCTCTTACACAGAGAAGAAATTCCTGCCTTTTGGCTGTCAAAATTCTGTAGAATCGCCGGTTCTGGAGGTCCGAAGGAATAGTCGGGGACCGTATCCGCTATTTCTGTGGGCCGAAAACCCCCCGGGGGAAAAGCATACTTTCATACAGGGAAGAAACCTCTGTCTTTCGGTGATCGAAAATCTGTAGAATCAACGGTTCTGGAGATCAGAAGGAACAGTTGGGGGCCACACTCGATATTCCTGAGGTCCAAAAAAACCCAACAAGAAAGCCAGGATGCTCACACACAGAAGAAAGAAAAAATACCGCATTTCGGTTCTCATATAGTGGCCTCCGACTGTTCCTTCAGACCCCCAGAACCGAAGAGCAGCGTTTACATTCACAAGCAATCCATCAGTTTCGACGCAATTGTTCAGACGGAGCTGGATGCAGCTTGCAATGGAACGTGCTCTCTGCAGGCAGGTCATTTCAACTTTTACTAGACATCTCTAATAGCACACTACCATTTTATCATTAAGCCTAATCAAGTCTAACCTAAGCATATTACGACTAAATAAAATAATATAAGTATAATCAATATAAAATTAGAGAAAAATTAAAAAATCTTTAAAAACCTCTTAATATAAAATCTGAAGTTAAATAGATTAACGAAATAATAAACAGCACTACAACACAATATTTGATATCCACCATTAATTTAGTAACAACCTCTGTGAACTGAACAGTCATTGGGTCATGTGCCATTATGATCCAATGAGACTGCTCAGTTATCAAACGACTACGCACGTAGTAAACTATCATGTGATTATTGTAACCAATGAGATCACTCAAAGGAACAGACACAAGGTTTTTATTATATAGATACTAGAAATTACCCGCTCATATAAATGAGCGGAAATATACTGTTGTGATCTAATCTTATAATACTTTATACAGTATAACAGCATATTGTGTAATAATAGCTTATCTTGCAAATTTATTTACTATATATATTTTATTAAGCATTAGTTCAAATGTGTAGTAATTGCACGGGGGTCCGTGGAGGTTGCACCTCACGGGCGCAGTGCCCCCGACGGCCCCACTCCACGGATGAGCCCACGGGTCATTATATAGATATATAAATTTAACTTATGCAATACTTGCATTCTTGAATAATTTATATAAGCTGAGAAATATTTATATATTCTAATATATACATTTTTTATTGTAGAAAACATTATTATATGTATTATCATCTTGTGTATAATTAAAACATTGATAAAGAAGGTTTCAGATTTACAATAAAAATACTTTCAAAACTTTAATTAAATGATAATTCAAATCTTCACAAATCAAAATGTGATTTTCCACATGTATAATTCTATAAATGGAGATTTGTTTCCTAATCACCAAAATTCAGACTGCTCGACAGATTTTTTTTTAAAAGAAATTCAGTACAGTATAATATAAATAAATGCTGTTTATTCCTTGCAATAAAGAATATGTGCATATCATTTTATATAACACTAACAAGGAGAGGACACAGCTGACTACACACCTGATTTGATGAAACTGAACTGATGTAATCTAGAACAAAAAATATCGAATACATCTCCAGGCGTTTGTGCCAATACGCCTTATAAATAAAAATATTACAGTTTAAAATTTAGGTTCGGCGAGTTTAAGAAATAAGAAATAAAAAAAGAGTGCTTCTAACGCTATGCTCGTAGCATAGTGTGTTCATGCTGATCCCGTAAACAACTGATTTAAACAAATTCTCTTTATCTTTTCCTGTGTGCCGAATATGCACTGAGAGATTTGGTGAATAATTTCTGTCGTTAAAAAGTTATAAATTTAAGCAGATATAAATCATATAGACATTTATCAAATTTCTTATTATTTTTGATGCAATAACATCAAAAGCCATATAAAACATATATCATTATTTTACAATATATATAAAAGAATCTTTATCAGTAAAAATCTTGAAAAATATAATAATTCAAGATTAATTATAAATTATGGTTTTAAATATTAATTCTGCAAACAATTTACCTCAGCCATTTGTCCTCATCAAAATATTGTGAAACTGAAGTTGCAGCAGGTGGTACTTCTACATCAGTTTTTTGTCTTGGTGCTTCAGATTTGACAAGTGGTTGTCTATATACATAACCAGTTCTAAAACCCTGAAGTAAATTCAATCATATAAAATATATTAAATGAAATTTTTTAACTGAAACTTAAAAATTGAATTTTTAGTTAAATTTATTTTACGAAAAAATAAAGTTTTTGGCCAACCCTCAAATTAATGGTCCAGTTAGCATAGTTTCAAATCTTTTCTGATTATCTCAGAAAGTAACAATAAAAATAATTGAATAAAAATCCAGAAAATTAATTTAAAATGAATGATTAAGCATTTTTGTTATACTCTAAAAATTTCCCCAATCTTTGCAATGCCAAATATTAAAATGGAATATTTTGATATTTGGCATTGTAATATCTATAGCCAATCTGAGCCTGTTAATATATTTTCAGAATCTTAGCTTTATATTCTGAAGAATTATGGTTACTCTACAATCTTTTAACATAAATTTGAATAAAATAGTACAGACGAATCTTGATAGTTTGAGTCCTATTCATTCACCCTTTATATTCTAACTCTGCATTCTTGTCATAGAGGGGGGCAACAGAAATAATGATCTCAGTTTTGAGTTCCTTTTCCTACTAAAGGAACTCTGGTTCTATCCAAACCAAGATTTGAAATATTGTACTAGGATACTGAAAGATGCAATATCATGAACGATCCCTGAGGCACCAGGCAAAACCTTGTCATATTTAACCTTCCATCTGTATTTGAGAATAATTAGCTGGTGTCCATTTTTCTTCCTCCAATTTTTAGACCTGTATGGCTTTTAAAAACAAATCTTCTGATGATAACTCTTTGAGTGATCATCCATTTTAGACTAAAAGGGAAAGTAATAGTCCAGAGGCTTTTAGCTGTTGGGAAACATTTTTCAATTAGCTATCTCTGGGTCATCTGCTAGCATCTCTGATGTTAGTGAGAGAACTATCAGGTCATCCCATAACTAATGTTGTTTTTTGCATGTGAAGAAAACAAATAAAATTTATAAATACATCCAGCCAATTAGCAGGATATATTAATTCCAAGAAAATTACTTTATTCAATGCAAAGAAGGGCTTTCGGAATTCTTAAATTCCCCCTTCAGCTTTAAACAAATTAAATTCTGTTCCAAACATTAACAAATAAACACAAATTAAATATACTAAAACAGTAACAAAAACGTTTGCCATGCTAAGTGAGATTTTTTTTCTTCTATTTAAATTTTAAAAGCTATTTATATTAAATTATTATTGTAAACTTTAATATACAATTTTTTTTATATAAAGATTTTCATTAATCTATTATTTTAGACAAAACTTCCATGCACTACTTAATTCTGCTGGATCTACAATGTTGATAGGTTTAATTGCCTGTTTTCTCTTTTTCATTATAGCAAGAGATTCTTCCCACTTTCCTATTTGTGGATTTTCTTGTGTCTTAATAATTTTTGTGCTGTCCCAATTTATGCGTAGATTACTATTTAATGCCCTTTGTGCCAAAGCAGTAGTGTTTTTCTCTTTTTCTATGCCATATTTGTGTTCTAAAATTCTTTTAGGCAATGTGCGTGAGGTGTATCCTATATAAAGTTGTTTTTGTTGTAAGTCCGTGTCCTTAAATTCGATTTGATACACACCTGGAACTTGATTTTTATCTATCTGATCTTTATCATTCCTCAAACAATTGAACACTATGTTTCTTCTTGTAAATACTATCCTTTTTCCTAAAGGTTTTTCTATGTTTTAATATGAGTGGGTCTAATTCTACTTTAAATGTTTCGTTATGCTCTTCCCTACTCGGCAACTTATTTTTCACTTTGTTTTGCACTTTTTCCCAAAGTTTTAGGATACAATTCCTAGTGTAACCCTGTTTCATAGCTTTTGTAAAATCCAATCTAATTTTATGGATTTATCTTCCACATTATTACAATCTGTCTCTACCCTGTTCAGTAATGCACGGAACGACACCATTTTGTATTATAATACTGTTCAAGCTAGCACTGATTCAAAGTGGAAAAATTTACACACAAATTTAGTAGTGCTTTCGACTTTATTAAGTCCAGTTAGAATTGTTCAGACAATCTAAAAATCCCATTCAGACAGTTAGAATTAAAATTCCAAAGATATCAGCAGCAATTACGCCCCTCGTATATTAAGAAGCTCAAGTGGGTCTTGAAGAACCAAGTAAAACGAAGGCCTAATAGACTCCTGCTTTCTTTAGTGGCGACCATAATTACTGACTTACCAGTTCTATCGTACGTCCAAGATATACTCACCATGGGACCATCCTGTACTGTTAGTAAAACACGTCGGCTGCCTGATATGGCACCTTCTATAGAGGCTCTTCTAACACATATCCAACCAGAGGATAGGCAACGATTACGAACGAACTTTGTTAATGCGTTTAGCACCCAGCGACGTACGAGTATTGCAGCTGAGCAGAGAAGGACTTACTTAAAAGTAGAGCAAACAAGACTATGGCTTAGAGAGAACCATTTAATTTGCACACGTGAAGATAAGACGAAGAGAATCATCATCATGCCATCTGTTCAATATAATAATATGTTGTCGGATTATTTGACTACATCTGATGCTGTACTTCTACCAGATGACCCCACATCTAAGTTGCAAAATCACCTTGCTACCTTACTACGTAAAAAAGACTTCCCTTCTTGCTGGTACTGTAAACCCTTGCCAAACCCAGCTTGCCCACCACTCTATGCTTTTATCAAAACTCATAAACATCCAATTTCCATCCGCCCTATGGTCGATAAGACATTATCACCCCTGACCCCGCTTGAAAGAAAGTTAGCGAAATGGTGCAACCGATTCTTATGCTCTTACCCTCTAACGGCATCTTCTTCCGCACAATTTATCCAGCGTCTCTCTTCTTATACTTTGGATGATGATGATACCATGGTAGTTGCCGACTTTGTCAGTTTATTTCCATCCATATTAATTCAACCAGCATGTTTATGTCTGTACCGTTTCCTTCTGGAGCATACATCGGGTTTAAATGTCTCGGCTGCTACGTTAAGAGACGTCTCTCATCTCTTGTTATATAACTCCTTTTCCTTTTATGGAGATCGCTTTTATAGGCAAACTAGAGGAGTCCCTATCGGAGGCCCTATGGCTGGAATTATAGCGGAGCTAGTGGTCAGGAAATGCGAACAACAAGTCTCCTCTGCTTAACATAATAATGTTAGATTCTTTAGCAGGTATGTGGATGATTTAGTTTTTATTTATAAAGGCTCATCTAATATAGATTTTATTCTTGATTTGTTCAATAATCAGCCCCTTGGATTGCGCATTAGTTTAGAGCAGCACTCTGCTAATAATGTACACTTCCTGGATGTTAATATTACTATATCGAATAAGAACTTCCAGACCTCGGTTTTTAGAAAACCTACCTACACGCCGGCATTCATCCCTAAGGGGTCGAATGACCCATTCAAATATAAGGTTGCGGCTATCCGTTCTCTTTTATGCCGGCTACACACACATTGTTCGGATGATGCGAGTAAGCAGGCTGAATATTCTATTATACTTAAACAAGCTGTTTTACACGGCTATGATGAATCTTTAGTTTCCAATATTAATAAGTCTATTATTAACAATATGTGTATAGATAATAAATCTCCCAAGGGCTCACAACATTCTTTTTCGACTTTTTTGCATCCAGTTCCTTATCATAAAGCCTTGCAACCTATATGCAATGAGTTAAAGAATTTTAATAAATCTCTACCGTTTACATGGTTAAGCACTGTTTTTCATATTTTAAAAAATACCAAACCACCACTACAGACATCTAAAAGAGCGGGCACATATGTAATTCCGATTTATAACAAAGACCGTAACAGACAGGAAGTGTATGTAGATAGTACTACCAGGTCGCTCTGCACCCGTTTAAAGGAACATCGTAATGATATAAAAAATGCTACTTTTTCTATGGCCCTCGCGAAACATTTTTACGAGTATGACCTGGATATACATTGGGATCAAGCACGCATAGTTCGCCACTTAGATAAGGCGGAAGATATCAAAGTTGCTGAGGCCCTCGTCATTGCTACCTATAAGAAAAAAGCTTATGTTATCAATGACAACCTCCCTACCACCGTACCAGCACAATGGTTCCTATAATA
>AYEL01076017.1:0-66888 GCA_000484575.1 Olivierus martensii | reverse complement strand
TTATTTCCGATTTTAAGAAGTTAAATGTACTTTTAAAAACAAAACGTTGATTTTTAATCGTGTTTTAGACTTTATACATTCGAAATATTTACAATACAAATTTGATAACAATTTCTTTCCGAATTGTTAAACATTAATGAAACCTGTGTGTTTATATAAATTTATTCTATTTTCAAGCTTCGGAAAACAACGTATATTATATTAGTATAATTTTATCGAAAATTTATATTTGTACAAACAAGTTATATATCAAAAATATATTAATGATATTAAATAATAATAATGAAAACATTTCAAAATAACTAATATACAATACATTTAATAAGCCTAAGCGGATGAGTTCTCTCACTTAATAGAAAATACGATGTATAATAATATAAATTCCAATCTTCTTCTTCTTCTTCTTCCTGTTAATATGGAGGATATGACTCATAAATGCCAATCTTCCAAGGTATACTAAATACCTTTTATAAATAACTAACGTTAACTTCGATCCACGAGCTACGATCAAACGTCTTAAGAAAACAAATTGGCTACTAGCAACGAAAGCTGCTTATAGGAAACAGATTACTACGTAATATTATTATTCAATATAGTTCTATATGAAACGAAAGCTGCTTATGGGAAACAGATTACTACGTAATATTATTATTCAATATAGTTCTATATTTTAAAATAATAAAATATCCTTTATTATTTAAATGACTTTGGAAATATTAATACTGGTCCTAATGTCTTGAAAAATTATAAAATTTTTACATTCAAGAAAAAATACACAATCAACTAACTGAGAGGCGCTGTGGTACTGAAATTTCCTTGTTTTTAGCTGTGTCCCATCTGTATTAGTAATCTGTGGTTCTGAATATGATTTTTAAAAAATAATGTATAATCAACAGTAATTCCCAGATCTTTATGACTATTTATAAAGATATAAAGATATATTCAGGATTAAAGGTGCTGCATCTTCAGGATTTTCAAGAGAAGTCCGGGCCTAGTCGGTTTACTCCCATTCTCCATTTACTTTTGATGGCCCAGCGCAATCTGTCAACCAGGGGGACATCCATCCCGGTTTCGGCATTAATGTTCCGATTTAAAAACAGAAGTCCCTTGTCACGCTTTACTACTCACTGAGTAGTATGATATATAATATATATACTACTCACTGAGTAGTATATATACGATTTCTGAGTAGTACTCAGAAATCCCGCCATCCAACAATTTCATATAATTACCACAAATTATTTTAAAATAAATAAATAAATACTCGACAACTAATTATTTTATATGAATTTTATATTTTTGTATATCGAGTATAAATAAAGTATACTATTTTTGTATAAATAATATTTTTTGAGACTACAAGAGGATAGACCGATAGAGTGGTAGCACTAGTATCTTGTTCTTGTCTGTGATCGTTTTTATTTGTGGATGATATTGCGCTTGCCTATTGTCATTTTTTGGTTCTTTTCCGTTAGCCGGGCACGAGAATAGAAGATTTGTCGCCCACCGACTAGTGTATAAAATACGAATCGACAATTCCGTTGTGTTAAAAGATTCACTCCAAAAAACTATACATTACAGAATTCGCTTGCGCCCGGCTAACGGAAAAGTACCCATTTTTTTAATTAGGTTTAGTCGTAATATTATTTAATAAAAAATGTATATTCTCCCTTTGGCAAGATTCTGCTTTTCACGGAATCCAAAATTTTTGCATAATATTTTTAGTCATATTACTAGCAATAAATCGGTTTATAAATTAATCGCGAAAACGGAACCGATAACTAGCTATATGAAAAAGTACTTATTACAACGAAGTATCGATACCTATGCGCGACGCCATCTTGAAAAGGACTTTGGCTACGTTCAGCAGACTCAACTGTTCTAAGTGAGAAGATGAATTGCAAATACTTAATGTAATACTTATATATATATATATATACAGTATATATGTTATAGGACAAACCCGAATTCAGGAAATACTAGATTTTCCCAGTCAGAACGAAAACGTTCTGACGCTTCTCGGACGTTCTAGAATTTCCTAGAATGAACTCGAAACGGCGAACATTTCTTATTCAAAGTCTGGAATTTCTAGTTTTTCCTAATCAAAACATGTAGGCCTAATGGCAAACAGTTAACAAAACAAATATCGTCATTTATTCCCGCTCATAGTTCGATATTTGCCAACAGGAATTTCTTTCTTTAGAGAATACCGCAACAATAAACAAATCTCATTGAGAAAGGCTGCGCCAGTGGAAATACACAGGGTTATTATACCTGCTGTCAATGCACGAAGCATTGTGCATCTAAATTATATTTGTGCAAAAAATAACATTTTGTGTAATTCTAAATGCTATAAAGGCCTATCTTGCAAAAATAAATAAGAGATATCTAGTTTTGTTTTTCAACTTTTAAATTTTTTATTTCATATTTAATGTTTACCTCCGATTAATAAAAATATTAAAATATTTTTTCTATAAAGATTAAAAAAAAATTGGTAATTTCAGTTCTTTAAAGTCAACCATGTAATAATGAATGAGTTAGGTTTGTTTTCAATTTGTTTTATATCATTGATTCGTTGTTATTTCTTGTCGAGTAATAAGAATAGGCATTAAGTTCATTATACTGTATTTTAATCAATTAATCTTTTACTTATCGTAAATACAAAAATTTTCTCCCCACAAAAGTGTTGAAAATCGTCTACTTTTATTTTTGGGTTCGTACTAGAAAGAACTAGAAATGATGAACTTTGTTTTGTTAACTATATACCACTTCGGGTTTTGACTAGGAAAAATAAGAAATTCCGAACTTAAATCTCTCGAACTTCTCTCGAAATAGCGAATATTTCTTATTCAAAATAAGAAATATTCGCTATTTCGAGTTCGACTTAGAAAATAGTAGAATGTCCGACAAGCGTTAGGACGTTCTCTAAGTGGGAAATTTTAGTATTTCCTGAATTTGGGCTTGTCCTATAACATACACATTTAATTATTTATTAATCTGAACATTCAAAGTTACGGATGCAATCATTAAAAAAATTTCTATTTCCTTCAGTTTTAATATACATAAACTAGAATGCATAATAAAGAAAATATAAATAATTCTATAAAATTATAACTAAAACAACATCTAATTACTATAGTCTTTTTTTATTCATCAAAATTAAAATTATATTAATTTATTTATCAAAATTAGAATGTTTGCATTATTTAATATATGAAATTTTCTATTTATATATTTTTATAAATTTAATACAAAAATTATAAATATAGATCAAATCTTTTAAATCAATACAAACGTAGACATGAAGCACTTGTATTTGACATATTTGCATCTACATAAATGACAACACTTGTTTTAAACAATGACTAAATATGTTCTTTGATTAAAAAATGTGGCTTTCGAATATCAAATAATTTAAATTTAAATAAAAGCTAATTGTTGCATAAAATCTTTTATGGAACAATTTGTTGCTTAATGTTTATTCCTTCATGCGTTGCTATAAATCATGCTTTTGATATGTAGGCAGTCAACATGAACTTTTATTTGTCGTTACAATAATAACAGGAGACATTTTATTAAGGAAATCCGGATTGAATATTCTCTGCATTATTTCTAAATAGGTGTTCTTTCATATGTTAAGATAACAATTCGTAAATACTATACATTAAACAAAAGCAATTTCCTCTAATAATGCATAATAATGTTTATTATTATTTTTTTCTTGTTGATGTCCTTTAGCAAAGAAGAGAAGAATATTCATAAATATCGAAATATATTGAGCAATATTGTTTGAATATTTTCAATAAAAATCATTGCATTCTCAGTTTCATTTACTTTTTGTTATAGGTCCAAATAAAATTAGTATTTCCAGATAGTAAATATATATATAATTAAGTTTTTTATTTCTAAATTTATTTAATTTATTTTGATAATTTTTACATTTTTGATATCAAAATTATTTAATATATTAATCATTATAAAATTAACTTTATAGTATATTTCGTTTCATAATTTGTTACAATATAAAGGAATTAATTGCTGATGTTATAAATTAACAATAAAAGACATTAAATACGTATATTAATACTGTATTTTAAAATGCTGTATTAAGTCAAGTCTATTACATTTTATTTTGAAATAGATTGATTTTTGTTTCAGATTGGATAAAATTATTTTATATTCTGTGAGTTTATAATATTTCAAAAGATAAATTTATAATATCAGAAATATATCTAAATGTTTATTCTTGATTATTAAAAATACATTAAAATATATTTATTTTATTTAAAATTTCTCATCAAATAATGAAATTTATTTCTATGAACTGTCAAATCTTATATATTTATTAAACGAATTTCATAATAAAACATATTGATTAAGTTAAATAAGTCCTACTGTTTAATGAATTTAGAACTTTTGAATTTGCATTAAAGTTTAAATGAATTTTTTAAACTTTAATGCAAAAATAGATCCGATTAAGTGAATTTTATTTGGATATCAATTATATGAAATCTAGTTACTGCATATATAAAGAATTTTATATGTAAATTAACAATCCAGTAACTATTACGCGGATACAATTTAATTTATAAAATTACAAAAATAGATATAGATACTCGCTGAATTAATCTTTAAATTGCTAAATGAAAAATTAAGCATATATTGTACATTACTGTACAGTAATAATTCCGTTATTCATTAGCGTATAACGTATATTATTATGCCTATTTATTTCAAAATATAGCACATTTTCCATTTTATAGCATATAAACTTATATGTAAATAAAATTATATTTAATCCTAAAATAATATTTTAATAAATTAGACATCAGTATGTAAATCATATATTGGACAACTTATTATTTTTTTCTTGAGGTCAAGGTCTATGAATCTACACGAGTAATACTGCATGAACCTGTGCTTTAGTTAAAAGCTTGTCATGGGTTGGTCAAATTCGCGATGGATCAGCTGATGCGTTAAAGGCTGGGGATCTATTCTTTTATCCTATTTTACGCCACTTTCCACCTGGTATAGTATTAAGTGGCAGGTTATTCTAGAATTCATCCCAAGCCGTCCCTATCAGTGTTGGGTCGACTAGGTAGATGAAAATTGGAATCAAATTTTTATGGAAATTAATTAGGCTAATAAAGACAGATTTATCCAGAGCATTTCTAGAAAATCGTATATAAAGCAAAATAATTTTATAATCTTTCAATTTAAATATTAACGAGCGACATTAAAATATAGTCTTAGTATCCTCTTTTATACTGTTTTCCAAATAAAGGTTACTCTAAGTCAGTGCTGAGCAAACTACGGCCCGCCGTGACGATTTGTGCGGGTCACAGTCGGTGCACAAGTATAAGATTTTTTTTTAATTTTTAACACAAAAATGTTAAATTACATAAACAAGCAACATAATTAATTAATTGAATTTAGATTTTGTATGTTAAAACGCCCCCTTTAAAAAAAATCTGGACTGTGCCCACTCGACTTTCCTATATTTTTGAATATATAACTTTACTATAACCTATTGGGACAACGGATTTGGAGGCAATGGTAGTGGTAGGGAGCGGCCGTGAAAATTCGTTGAAAACGGAACGTTGGTTTTCGACATGATCGCAGTATTTTCCTCTACTATAAATACAGCATATCAAAAAGTAAAAACATTTTTTTTTACATGCGGCCCGCTAGAGACCTTACAGAAGTCTGTGTGGCCCGTGGTCAGAAAAGTTTGCCCACCACTGCTCTAAGTGGTTCGTTGCTTAAAGTAGGCTGACCAGTCGTGGCAGTTGTATGACAATCTATTTCGCAACTGTATCCAGATTCCAAATGTAATCAGCCTATAAGTAAAAGATGCGGATTAATAGGTCGAATCCAAATCCGAATCCACCTAAAAAAATATGTTGAATATTTTCATATTTCCGGATATTGTCTTGATGTATTTCGTAATCATCAGTATGTAGCATCATAAATATTGTTTCTATTATTTTATTTTAATAATCAATTTAAATAATTTTTTTTATTATTTTGATCGCATTATGTAACTACATTTGATCATATCCATCTTCTGGAAGCCGTTTTCTCAAAACTTGAGATTTTCCAAATAGGCCCTACAATATATTTAAATTCGCTACTAAACTTAATGCTTTTAATAGAGTAGATTGTTGTTTTCTTATTTATAGAGTGAGAATACAGATATGTAAGCTTAATTTATGCATTTTAACAGATGGAATTAATATAGAACATTTGGTTTTAATGTAAATTATGGAAATGACATTGTGTTCCCATTTAGACTTATTTTTTAATTTCACACCTACGTATTCTGGATTTATGTGTATTGTGATCCCTCAAATTATATTTAATACATTTTTAGTAAAGCGTATGACCTCTTGAAATATGAGATCGTAAGCTTTAGCTTAACTAGCTTATAAATTCGGCTCTGTACGAATTTAATATCACTTTAAAATGAATTTCAAATAATGTATAAAAAAACATTTTATTTTAAGTAATACTGTAGTTCTAATTTTAAGGTATTGCAGTACTTTTATTTTAAACAATATTATTGTTTTTTCAAAATTTAACTACTAACATTAAACATATTTTGAATAATAATATTATAATTTATTTTACCAATAGTAATAATACAGTTATTAAACACAGATAACATATAATTAATTAACCGAATTAAAATTTTATAAAGTTTATAATAGAAATTAAGATATAATCTGAGTTTTAATATAAAAAATTCAATCGTAACAAAGTTACGAATTCATTTAGGCATATGTTTTATAACTATTGTATAACGTTAAATTGAACGAAAGTTGAATCAAAGTTCAAATATCAAATACGTTAAATATATCCGATTTAATTTCATATTCAATTAGGCTTAATATTTGTTAAACTCAGATACATTGATATGTATGATACAATTAATAAATATATATTAATATTTGAATTTAATAGTAAACTTTATTTTTGAATCTAGTTTCTATGAAAACGATTAATTAGCATATAAAGCTAAAATTTAATCATTTCTAAGTTATAGACTATAGAACTGCAGAAATAGAAAAATCAAAACTGAAAATTGTAATACAGACATACAGTACATATTATCACGTAAATATGAAACATTATTATTTTAACCGTTAGTGCAAATATTAAAAACTTAACAGTTATATTAAGATAAGAAGAAATAAACATTTTCAAAATATTTTAATAACTAAATTACGGTATAGTATTATTATTTGTAAAAAGATATAAAAAATAGTATCAAAGTCATTAATATATAATCGAATCACCTTAAAATGCATCATCTCATAGGTCAAATAGGCTTATTATATATTTCGGTTATTAGAAAGGATACGTCTTCCTTGAAATCTAATATTAACTAATTGATAGTCTAAGTTTTCAATTATAATATTTATATCTTAATCTAAATAATTTAAATTAATCTATGCAGAGCTTAATCTAAGTTTACTTGATGGCTTAATTAGAATAGGATTTTAGTTTTTAAGTTATCCAAGAAAATGTAGCTTATATAACTAAAGATATAATTAAAAAGTATTCGAAGATAATATGGAGTTTAAAAATAAATTTAAAATGATTACATTTATTATATATTCTTATATACATTTGTTCCATTTTTATTAATTTATGTATTTCTGAATTCTTTTCATTTTCTTCGTTTTATATAATTTAAATTTTATTCGTGTCTAATTTCATGATCAGAACTATGCTTTAATTATAGCTATGAAAAAATAAAAAGTCTGTATAGTAATAAACGAATGTTATAACTTTAACAAGTTTAAATATTGAACATAAAGAATATTTTTAAATTGTCTAATTTATTTAAAATTTATTAAATATTGCTTTTTTTAGTTATTTAAAAAATTTGCACTTAATTAATATAACAATAAATTTTATATTTATATGCAAAAACATAAAATTTAAATATCTTCAATAATAATATAAGATAAATTTTCAAAATAAGCGATTTTTATTAATGTAAATTAAGATTAAATCTCAAAAATTGATTGGTGATTTATTTCAATCTAATTTTAAAGCCTTTTTTTGAAGTCATACAAATCGCTATCACTGTAAGTTTTCTAACAGAATGTCTTTTTATTATATAATAATATTTAAATTATATGAAAAATTTAAATAGTAACTATATTTAAACTTGATCACATTTATGATGGATAAAAAGTATTTAATGCATGTAATTAAATACATATACAAATGAATATGCATTAATATTTTTATCTAGAATGTTAAACTAGTGTATTTTTATTCTATGCCATTAAATTTTGTTCTAATTAAGTATTGAATATATTCCAATATATTTTGTTTACAGATATTCTAATATTGTATGCAGATATTATAGAATCAAATACTGTGTTATAGAGATTTTTCTAAAACAAATAGGCTTTTTCAAAAACGCAAATTTCCTTATTTTAATATATGACTGAGATGAATCTGAACAAATTCCTTTGCATAGATTAAATATATGTCTATTAAAACATTTTGATAACCAATACAAACTTATGTATAAAAAAATAGATTATTTATTTCCAAATTTGGCAATTTAATCGAATTGAATTTATAATCAGTTATTTTTTATTTCATTTACGATTCGTAACTATTTGGATTTGAAATAAAAAATACAGTAGCTCTTCGTAAATAGTTATGCCTATAAGAAAATTAATTGTTCAGTAGTTTTCAGTTTAAAAGAAAGCAATTTACTTATAAATCTAAAATACTAAATATTATATTTATTCTATGAATTATTTTATATTTATTTTTTTTAGTTTTAAAATTTTATTATTGTTATTTTATTTTAATTTATTTATTTATAATAAGTTTAATATATATTCTTAATCGAATTACATTCAGAAATTTCCTTATTAGACTATTTGGTATTTTTCAAAAATAGATGATAAATATTTTTGATCATAATCAAAAAAATATAATAATACCAATCATTGCTTTTATTTTAAATAATAGTCCCTCCTATTTACTATAAATTATTTTATAATAATTATCGTGAATTTATTGTCTGAGCAGTAAGCCCCTTTCCAATCAGATAGATTACTAAAGGGCAGGATCATTTCCAACCACAGGCTACACCCACACCCGTGGAGGGGGTCTTATTTTTTGGTCAACAGATCACGCCACACTCCATTCTTGTAGAATACTATGTGGTGGGACAAAACAAGCCGTTCCACAGACTGCCCATCCCTGCGGAGGGGTCAGCCGGATTGTGGATGATAGGGATCGACGGGCCGGGCCCGAATCCCATGATAAAAATTTTCAAGGGGTGGGACCCGAGACGCGAATCCGGATCCTCCAGAGTGGAAAGCCGAAGCGTTTACCCGCGGCCGGATTGGCCTACCCCGTGGAGGAGGTCAGATGATGATGAATAGGGATCATGAGAAAGTTCGGCCCTAGGCTATATTTCATTGATGCAATATGGCCCTTTCTCCCAAAAGTTTGCTCACCCCTGATGTAAAATAAAACACTTGAAAATAGTAAAATAAACTAGCGACTCCAGTTTCAACTTGGCATGCATTTAAAATCATATATGGTGTATATTAATTTTCATAATTTTTACGGAACTCTTATTGACCTTCCGCGGAACAGTTTGGATAACGCTGCTTCAGAGTGGAAAGCCGAAGCGTTTCCCTTGGCATGCATTTAAAATCATATATGGTGTATATTAATTTTCATAATTTTTACGGAACACTTATTGACCTTACGCGGAACAGTTTGGGTAACGCTGCTTCAGAGTGGAAAGCCGAAGCGTTTTCACCCGGTAAATCCGGCTGACACGGTTTGTTGAATGGGATTCCAATAGTTCGAGCCCAGGTGAAAGGCCTATTGGAATCTCATTCAACAGCTTTTCGATTGACTATCACGAGTGCTAGCTATCTCGTGATGGGTTTAGGTGGGTTAAGCTGCCATATCGCACTAGGGATATTCTGTATCTGGCGTCGGCCATTTATAGAGTCGATCACAGATTGGCCAATGTCCATGATGGGGTCAGCAGGATGGTAGGACGCCATATCGCACTAGGGATATTCTGTATCTGGCGGCGGCCATTTATAGAGTCGATCACAGGTTGGTCAATGTCCATGATGGGATCAGCAGGATGGTTGAACGATAGGGTTCAACGGGCCGGGCCCGGACACCTCCTGAAAAACTGGAGGTGTGTTTGAACCAGGATCTTCCAGGGTGGTAAGCCACAACTTTACCACGCGGCCATCCGGCCGACATCTCGTGATGGGTCTCTAAATCTAAAAATGATCACTGCCAAATATATCCATCCTATGGGCAGCCGGATGGACGCGTTGGCGTGTCACGCAGGAAGACTCGGTTCTGGTCTCTGACGAAAAATTATTTCGGAGTTCTGGGCCCAATCTTCGTCTTCGTCCTTCTCCACCCGGTTCCTCTCCAAGGACGTAGATACAGCCCGTGGCTGGAACTGACCCCGCCACTTAGTAATCTCATTGATTGGAATATATTAAGAATTAATCACATTTACCGGTTATTAATTCGCCAGTTCGTTGTGATAAATATGATAAATCGTAATTAATTAATTAAATTTATCGGACATTATGCATAATCGCCAGTCTAGGATAGTAAATTTGATAAATAATGCATTTTCGTCGAATAATGTAATAGTTGGCTGCATTCATCGTCATTTATGTAAAAAGTTCGGCTTTAAGCGGTCAAAGAAAATAAGATCTTAGTTCAAGAAATAATCGCAAATGAAAGCGCGGAAATCATTAGTTGACATTGGATAGAGGCGTCTATAAAAGTGAAACATGATAGGCCCGATATTTTTGTACATAAAAAAAACATAGAAATATTATATGGCTCATTGAGATCGGAATCATAAATCAAGATTTGTTAACAACGGTTGAAAATGAGGAAATATGACAATGACAAATGAACTGGGTTGATTGTATAAGTATATCCATGATAAGTACAAAAATAATTCCGTGTGCGATGCAGTGGCGTAGCTGACGGTCAGCAGTCCCCGCGACGCGGTTGTTAACAACGGTTGAAAATGAGGAAATATGACAATGACAAATGAACTGGGTTGATTGTGTAAGTATATCCATGATAAGTACAAAAATAATTTCGTGTGCGATGCAGTGGCGTAGCTGACGGTCAGCAGACCCCGCGACGCGGGGGCCCCAATTCACCCTGAAGAAAAAAATCTCCAAAACCCAAACAATCAATCCCCAATAACCTCGATTTTAACGCAGAACAATTAAACATATTTAACGTAGGGCGTCAGCGTTCGTTAGCTGGAACTCTAAAACTTAGAGCTAATTTACAATTTATGTATTGTTTTCATACTTTTTTATGTTTCCGGGTGCAGCGATTGTTTGATTAAAGCGCTACAGTGCGTCTAATGCAGTTCTCTCGAATGCGGCAACTACCACACTAAGCTGTATACATCTATACGACACAAGTTTAAAATCTTATACATAGAACAAATAAATCAAATTATGCGACAATTATAGAGCTCAATTGGACTAAAATAAAGATGGCAAATGCCGTTTCCCATAGATTTTTTTCTATATATTACATTGTTTAACCGCTTCTCACCAAATTTGGAATATTAGCATAACATAGCTTAATTAAAATCTTCTGGAAATTTTGACCCAATTGGGCTAAATTTAAAAAATTTAGATGATGATGATCGTCTTCTGTAGAAATGTCTCTATTATATCCTATCCAGTGACGTAACTAGCTTTTTTTTTGGGTGGGCCAAAGGGCAGTAAAATAAGATAAATAAATAAATAATATTCAATTCATTATAATAATTAACATATATAATATTTCCATTATTTAAAAAATAAATAAATAGCTAGCACCATTTACTTTTTATTAATTATATATTAATAGCACATAATTATCTTTCTTAAAATTATATTTGATTTTAAACTCTGACTGTATTCAAATAATCATTTTAAAATAGATATTTGAAGATTTTTAGCATCAATCATAAGATAAAAATAAAAACAATAATAATTTATAATTATGAAAATAAATATGTTGAATAAAAATTTCTAATATACAGCATATAATAGCCAGCAACAATATAACAAATTTCAATCCAACATTGGTAATGTTGAGGAACAACATATTTCTATTCCCAGTTCTGATTTCTTCCCAAAGAAATTTATATTGAAACTTAGTGTCTCTAAAAGTTAGAGTAATCATGAGACGCATTCACATCTTTTCAATAGATATCCGATCTGTTCAGGGGGTGAAGTTGGGCGGAACATGATGATGATCATACTAATGCCATTGGTTGAACTGATGAGAGCGTGCACACAGTTTAATAATGCTTGAAATGTTTCAAAAAGAGTATATTTTATTATAATTTTCTTAAATCTTTCATAATTATAACAACAATCTGATATCCAAAAAAGCTCAACAAATGTTTTACTTTAATAAAAATTACCATATATTAATTATAAGCATAAAATTTTGTATCAATAGTTTTAATATGTTTTTCGCTAAAATGATAAATCATTTTATAAGAATTGAATTTATTTATTAGCTAAGTATCTTTTCAGAGTGTTTTAAATATCTATCATAATTAAAAATTCTCTAAAATTCTAATTATTGATCTATATTAAGTCTATCTATTATAACTAGATTTCTCACCTACTTTTTAATATGATTCCGTTTACATAAAATATATTAAAAGATCATTTTTGAAAACAATATTTATAAGTAGAATATAAGTAGTATATTGAAATGGATAAAGCTTACAAATTTTATTTTCGTATTTTTATTACGTTAAATAGAAACATTTTTCATTAATACTTAAACAGTTTAAATTCTCTTGGATAAATACTTTAAAATTTTAAGGTACACATTTTAAACATCATAAACGGTTTTAAAGAATTACTGTATATTCAGAGCGTATGATATATAATTTTATAAAAAAATTATTAGATAAGATTACGTTTTATATAATAAACAAATAAAAACACAGTTTGCAATAATAATACCATATATTAATTATAGAATCTATTATATTCATTAATGACAATTCGGCATTGAAAGATAGCGTACTTATTGTTTATAACAATTACAAATCTATATAATCAGCGCTGGTTATAATATTTGTGTAATATTTATCGGAAAGAACACTTATAAATAGTAGTGAATCGTTTTAATAAATCAAATGCAGCATATAATACAAAGATATAAATCACATTTCTATAACTCTGCATTAAATTAGGTTAATAATCTCTTTGTCATAAATTTATCATAATTTTTTAATTGTTTAATAGAGATCATTTTTACGTTTCTTGTCCGTTTTAGTTCTACATTCAGAGTTCTATAAGAGGAAAAAATATCTATTATTAACAATTTCAATTCTATAATAAATTATATTATTTCTTATATTGTATTACTTTAACCAATACTTTAATAAATTTGTGATTTTTAAATATCTATTAGATAATTTTTAATTAATATACAGGGTGTTTTCTAGCACCCGTATCATCTTTTTATATTATTTCTTATATTGTATTACTTTAACCAATACTTTAATAAATTTGTGATTTTTTAAATATCTATTAGATAATTTTTAATTAATATACAGAGTGTTTTCTAGCCCCCGTATCATCTTTTTTTCTCGGAAACGCGATAAGAATGGAAGTAGGGGAAAAATTTTGATTACCAAAGTATATTCGAAGAATCGAATGGGCATGATAAAAATTTTGTGGGCCCATCGGAAGTAGGGGCAAAAGGGGTCAATTATGAAATCTCCAATGGAAACTAATGCCAATTTTGGCATAATTGGATAGAACTGTAAAAAACAAACAACTTTTCTTTCGAAAGTTTTTTTAATATCACTTACGGATTGTGAAATATTACAAAAAAATGCTGCGCCGCATGCACCGCCGATTGGGCTATTCAAGCAATAAGAAGAATAAAAATCAGACAGAGGGCATTTGTGTACATTGCGAAATATTATTGAAGCAGAAAACAGCAGTAATATGCAGATTTAAGGCGAATTCTGGTACTTGGTAGTAGCACTCGAACTGCAGGTGTGACAAGACTTTCGCTTTCACAGTTCGGCATAGTGCCATACTCAAGAACAAGGGTTTCTGGACTTGTTTCAGCTCTTTATGAGCGCCATGGATGTACACAGATGCCCTATGTCAGATTCTTCCTTTTATTATTGCTTGAATAACCCAATCGGCGGTACATACGGCAGCATCATTTTTTTTGTGATATCTCACAATCCGTAAATGATATTAAAAAACTTTCAAAACAAAAGTTGTTTGTTTTTCACAGTTCTATCCAATTATGCCAAAATCGGCATTGGTTTCCATTAGAGATTTCATAGTTGACTCCTTGTGCCCCTACTTCCGATGGGCCCACAAATTTTTATCATGCCTATTCGATTCTTCGGATATACTTTGTTAATCAAAATTTTTTCCCCTACTTCCAATCTCATCGCGTTTCCAAGAAAAAAAGGTGGTACGGGTGCTAGAAAACACCTTGTATATGTTAGGCATTTATAGTATATATTTAACTTTCCATTCTTTTTATAGATAAAATTCTTATTAAAAGAATGTATAAATTTTAAATTAAATTGTTATTTTTGAAAAATTTAATAAAGAAATGTTTGAAATATTTTTAATGAATATAAAATTAAAAAATAATTTTGTTATAGAAATACAATATTGTAATATGTCTAATTATTTTCTTTTCCTCAATCGAAATTCAA
Organism: Olivierus martensii; assembly: GCA_000484575.1. NCBI lineage: Eukaryota > Metazoa > Arthropoda > Arachnida > Scorpiones > Buthidae > Olivierus > Olivierus martensii. The sequence goes on along the minus strand of AYEL01076017.1, from coordinate 52,121 downwards.
ATTCATGTTCTTTTATATTCTTTGGTTTATATAAATCCTACAGACTATGTTTCAAGTTTAAAGTAATTCTAATTTATTTTTGCATTAAATATGACTTTAAAGATTTAAAATATTTTCAATTCTGATTTAAATATTTTATAAATTTAAAATGAAATTTTGAATTATTAAACTTAATTTACTCAATTTTTTTTAGTTAACATAGCATTCTTTTATAAAGTTTTTAGTAATAAATAAATGTTTTTTAAATATCACATGAAAAATTTAAACTTGAACTATTGCTAAAAAGCTATAATAAAATAAATTTCTCGTTGCAATAAGAGATTTTTTTAATGGATTATATTAAACTTATATAATTGTTAAATTATCAATAATTTAGTAATAAATAAATTGATATTTTATTTTTAATTTGGATAAATTCTCTTAACAAATATAGACCTAATTTGGTCTATGACAAACATCAGATTATACGAAAATTGTATAGGCCTACTTTAACAGACTTTGGTGTGAAAAATTAATTCAAATATCTGGAAAACAGTTGTTTTAATTTATTTTTACCATTTGCAACGATTAATGATATAAAAAATGAATTTAGGCTATTGGAAAACAGTTGAAATTAATTAATAAATCAAATAATAATAATTTATTTGCTGTTAGTTTCTTTAAAATATGATTAGGCCTATTGTAGAATTTTAAATTTATATCTATAGGCTAGAAGTATTCGTCTCTTTCATAAAAATTTAGTTATGCTTAAATTCAAATCTTGATATAAGAATCTTTCAAATTAAATGCTGATAGATATATTTTCACACAAAAGATTAACCTTATAAACTAATAAAAGTATAAGTTCCGTACCTTATAAGTACAGAAACTTATACTTTAAAACCTTATAAGGACCGTAATAAAACCTTATAAGTACCGTAATAAAAGTATAAGTTCTTAATAAATTTTTGAAAAATTTATTCAATTATGCTTCCGTACCTTATAAGTACAGAAACTTATACTTTAAAACCTTATAAGGACCGTAATAAAAGTATAAGATTTCATTAAAAATTAAGTTTATATCTATGTATAATTAATTAAGATTAAATATATTTATACAATACACAAGTGTTATATAAGTAGGACTATGCTTAATATTATTTTAATAGAAATTGTTATTGTTGGACCTATTTTATTTTTTAGTTTAAATTATATTAAAACTTTGTTTTCATTATACCTATCTATAAAATTTTTACATAGAATATATTTCGAAAAAGTAAGTGCTATTTTTCAAAATATCATAAATTCTCTTCTGCAATAGTTTAAGAGAGAATCTATTATTCTATTGATTCCATACGGAAGTTTATGTTCTAAGTTAATATAAATCTTTTTATTTTATTATTATTTAATTTAATTACCAATACACGTGTATCATATTCTATCTCATATATATATACTGTATACATTTTTTGAAATTAAGTTTACTGTGAATTAATTAACTCTCTATTATAATAGTACTGTATTTATTTGGACTTTGATATTAATCTATAAAAACTTTTCATAGAAGATGCACATAATCTTTAAAAATAAAAATAGATAATATCACACGTTAGATTTTGAAAATGATTCTCATTCAAACTATTAATTAATTTATTTAAATTTTGAAGAAATTCTTTACTTAGTAATTTCAAATTTAACCTTAGTTCAATATTTATAAGTTAATTAGACTTGCCTACATTTTATACTAAAATAAAAAATAATTGCCAACATAAAATTAAGGATTTATTACAATAATTTTCTATTCCCTTTATACAGGTTTATTTATAAATTTTTAAGAATATGACCTATCTAGAACGTTGATAATTCATTTACACGAATACGAGTTTAGATTAGTCTACCTATGTGTATTTAGTTATACATTTAAAGGTTAAGTTTTTAATTCCAGTAAGATTTATTTAATTAGGAAATTTTTAATTAAAAAATGAAAACTAATTCTAACTGCGTAAATTGAATGGACATCAAAATTTAATTCGGGAGTGTTAATAAACCAGTACAATCTAGGATTTAGTAATCTACTTTACATCCTATTTCGGAAAGGAACACATTTTAGCTATCAATAGTGCTAATTTCTCACAGCAAGAGTATGATATTAACTAACGGTCGATATCTTTTCTTCTCTTGCAGGGGGTGATGATGTTCAACAGCTCTGCGAGGCTGGAGAGGAGGAGTTCCTGGAGATCATGGCGCTCGTGGGCATGGCTAGTAAGCCACTCCATGTCCGAAGGCTCCAAAAGGCTCTCCAAGAATGGGTCAACAATCCAGGTAAGAATAATTTACCTAATAAAAAGTATTTGTTTTTTTTTGATAAAAATCTATTGAAATATTATAAATTTAAATGACATAAATAATGAATAAAATTGTTACTTATTACATATGTCAAAATATAAAAATATATTATATAATTTATCTATTTTAAAAGTGATTGGGAATTATAGAATTAGAACTTTATTAATATAATACAGCATACTGTATATTTTAAATCTATCCGCAATGCATATATATTTTTATAGAAATCAGGATATTGACCATTAAAGAAAAGTTTGAATAATTATTAAGAAAATAGAAAAGAAAATATCGAACTGTTTTATTTAGATAAATGTCTTAATTATTTGATGTTGGGCCTACTATAATTAATTATATTGATGAATTATATAATAGATAAAAGTCATTCATATTTATTTTATTAAAGGAAAGTTTAGTCTGAATTTTACATTTTTTAGTGTCTATCTATGAGTGTTTTTTTTTTTTAAATCATCTGTAGTTATTCAAACCATATAATTAGATAAGCCAGCAACTTTTTCGTGGAATTCTTTCTTCAAGCAATCTGTTATTAAATTTTTATTTTATTGATTTAGAAAAATTATTTGATTTATTAAAATTTGGATTTATGAGATCTATGAAAATTTATTTGCTTAATAATTATATATTAAAAATTAAAACGTTTTTTAAAATTTTTATTTTTTTAAACAATTTATTTCTTGTACAGATATCGATAAATTGATAGATTTTCTGTTATATAATTATTAATTATTTCAGTTTTTCTATGTAGTTAATTTACGATTTAATTTGTTTTGTTCTTATAACAAATTTAATAACTTTAAATTTTATTTTAAATAATTATTGATTTTTTATATTCTTTTTATAGTTTAAATTACCTAAAATAAATAATTTGAAAAATACTAATATTGTTTAGAATTGTTTTAAATATGTGAAATCTGGATAATATTTACATTTAAATTAAAAAGTTATATGAGGAATTAAATTAAAATAATAAATTATTTTTCTTTAACTCTATTCCACAAATAAATGTTTTAAATTTAAAAAATAGGACCAACAATAATAATTAACAATTTAAATTTAACAACCTATTTAAATTTATAGAAATGAAAATTTAAATAGGTTGACTATATTTTTTTTTATATACAGCCAGTGCCATAACTAGTCAGGTGCAACAGGTGCATCCGCACAGGGCCCACTTGGAAGGGGGCCCAAAATGCTGTTCACAAGAAATTATATTTTTAAATTTAAAATTTTTCCGCCTTTCTACTGCGAGGCTTGGCAATTAAATTTTGCCCTAAATATCTCTGCTCACCAACATGAACTATCTATGACGATTTTTGCTCTCTCTATGGCTCGTCTTTACAATACATGACTATTGCTGATTTAAAAAAAATCGGCTGCAGATTTCGCTATTAAATATAGCAAAGATTTAAAAAAGTACGAATTCACATGTGAAATTGAAAGTTTTAAGTTTGAAGTAACGACTCTTATACAAAATATAGAAACTGCATCTCTGCTTAATATTCTACAGGGTCTTCATGATTTTGGTTTAATTGAGTCTTATCCAAATATCAATGTCCTCTTCGAATATTTCTAACTCTTCTCGTTTCTATTGCTTCATGCGAGAGAAGTTTTAGCAAGTTGAAATTAATAAAAAAATATTTAAGATCAACTATCGGACAATAACGATTATCCAATCTTTCTATTATTTCAATAGAATACAATATCGTTAAAATATGAATTATGATGATGTAATTAATGAATTTGCTGAAATGAAAGCCAGAAAACTGCAATTAAAAGAAATCTTATTAAAAATCTATTGTAATATATTTGTTTTATTATTTTCCAAACCTGAAGGGGCCTAAATGCAAATTCTTGCACAGGGCACAGGAATGGCTAGTTACGGCACTGTATACAGCATTATATCTATTGTTAATGAATTTATTATAATAATTCCTTTAGAAAATAATTCTCTCTTTTATTAAAAGTTAATTCTTTAAGCTATATTAAAATTTCTTTAAATATTTAATGATTATCAAATTATTATATAAATTAATGTTATCTGTTTACTATATAACATATTTAATTGAAAACATTTATCAATATAGCTTAAATACAATTGCTTAACTTTGATAATTTATTTAGAGACGTGTACTATTTTATAACATTTCTTAAACTTAAATAATCTTGTTTGTTCAAATTATTATATAAATTAATTGTTGAAATTATGCGTTACTTATCCACTTAAATATCAAAACAAGAAGTTCATATTGAAGATTTGAAAAAAATTAATGATGATTTAATATAGAAAGTTATAAATTATTTTATTTACTTTCAAATAAGATAGAAGGAAGATAATCCCTTTTAAGAAAAATTATTCTTGAAAAAATTCAAAAAAATACATCATCTATATCAGGAGTATCCGCTAACTTTTATATATAAGATCTATTTATCAATAAATATCCATCCGCAAGCCACTTTTTTTAAAAATTGAAATGAAAGTGAATTTTATATAAATATAATTGAAAATAATGTTAAGACTATCTTTAAAATTGAAAACTCTTGCATTTCATAAGTTTTTATCAGTTTCGAAACACTTTATTATTATTTAAAGTACATTTTGAATTTCAAAGTATAAATAAAAAAGAAAATAATGATAATTAAAAAATTCATATGATGTTAATATTATTTATTAACAAATAATTAATGAAAAATACACAAAAATTTATTACAAGATAATTTATAAGAAAAATAAAAGCGCTTTACTTGAAAATTAATTCTGTTGATTATTTTTATTATTAATAAATGTAAAGACACAAAGAATTATTTCTTTGCACAAAACTAAAGGAACTTACATAGAAAATTCACTAAATCTCTAAACTCTACTAAAATGCATTACAGAATTTGCATTACTTGTTTGACATTGCCATGTATGTATCTGTAATTATTTTGTAGTTGGTGTGTAATTACTCATTGGCAATTTATTAAAAATCATTATAGGATCGATAGATTGATAACAATCGATCTTATGAACACTTCTGATGTATATCATGGCTATCATCTGTTTAGCCAACAGTTCTCAGTCTATGTTGGAATGAAAATCCTAAAATTACTGTATATTATAATATTTTACGAAATCCTTATCGTATATAAAAGTATATTAATTCTTACAACATATAATGAAATGTTTTTTGATTAAATAAATATTGTTAGAATATAAATTTTTATTGGATTATTTAAACTATCGTATATAACGTCATAAAACGCACAAAAGTCCGTATTACTAACACACATGTGGATAATAATTCTTTAACATAATCGTTTTATGCAATTTATATTGAATTGAAAATTTTGGCAACCCCGTAAAGTAATTCATGAAATTCTGATTGAGAACTAGTGTCGCTGTTGATTCGAGAAAGTCGAATTCTTTAACAAATAAACAGATGATCAAAATTCGAGCTTTTTCGCAAATAAGCTCGGGGTAAATTTGATTCCTTAAAAGTCATTTTAAATTGGTGAACAGTATCTACTGAACAACGGAAAATTATTCTGTGACAGCAGATGCTGAAAAAAATTTCACAATATTACCCATCTTTTTTTTCGTTTTCCGAAGTGATTTTAAACTTTTTATTAAGAAGCTGTAACTGTGACAATATCAATAATTATGAACAAGATTCACGATTCCAAGAGATCAAACCAGCACTGGGAATCGAGAAGAAATGAAATCATCCAGAGGAGATTCTGTATAAATCACAGTTGAATTCCATTATTTGCTATCTATTTATCTTTCTTGATGGGAGATCAACCAATCTGTGATTAAGCAAATTTTAGTCGCATGCCCTTATTTTATTATCAAACGATCACGTCATTTTAAATGTTTAATTCTTACTGAAATGAATAATTACTCTGGCCTTTTTTTTATCAGATAAAATATGTTATGTAAACTATTACTAATTTACTTTTTAGTCTTTTATATGGTACCATTTTTATGAAATAATTTTATGCAATTATGTCTTTAAACGGGTAATTTTGCTGCTATTGTCATTTGCTGTTTGATTTTGTTTTTATATAATGATTTTAAGTATTATAGATTAATTATTTGATTAAATATTCGCTGATCGCATTTGGTTTTTACAATTGACTTTTAGGCAGTGTTTGTTTTTTGAACATTTGGCAATTATTTGGCATATCTTGGTCCAGGCGATTCCTGTATTTTATCATGAAACAAAAGTCAAATACAAACTGTTCATTATAACCATAGTTACGTTAACCGGCACTTAATACATTTTGAAATATAATGAGTTAATAAATTATATTTATTGAAAATCAAAAAGCTCGGATAATTTGAACTTGTCCGAGCTTTCTCGAACTTTTCCTTAGTATCAATTTTCGTAAGCTTGAGTTTTTGAAAACAGAGTTTATGCAACTCTATTGAGAACCACTGTCTATAGGCTAGATTTTGGAGATATAAAAATCGAAAATTTGTTTATTTTGTTATGTACAACTAAGATATAATTAATCTAGTAAAAAAATACCATATATAGAAAAAATACAATTTAAAATTTTAATTATTAACAAATTTCTTTGACCAAGATAAAGAGTGTTATTTTGATTAACAATACTGTAATAGATTATATATATTGTTATAAGTTTCAAACTATTAATGAACAAATTATAGATAAATTATATAATTTGTTCTTTAATAATTTGAAAAATAAAATTTGGATATATACTATTTAAATTATATATACAGAATTTCCCGCACATTTTATTGATTATATCAAGTTATCAAATGTAATCAATCTTTTAATTTGATTTTATAAGCATGTAAAACATTTTAATGCTTTTTTATAAATTATTTGCTTGATTTTAATTTTTATATTATAGTATAGATTTTGTATATGTTTATTATAATATAAAAAATCCTATATATGTATATTATAGTGTAAAAACGCGTGGTCGTTTATCACTTCAACGTATTTTCTTTCTTTAATTGATGTCAATTGTTATTTATAAGGTATTCATAATCATCTAAATCATTCAATTTTTTTCTTTTTCTATGATTAAGATATTATTATTCTTACAAAACTGTCTAGTTTACATATTACAGCAAAATTATAATTTCATTTGCAAAAGAATTTACCTTAATATTTCATTTATCAATAAGGATTAATGATAAACCATCTTAATATTATATCTCGCTTGTATTTACACAGAAATTTTTCATCATTTTCCAAACATACGGACATACTTATGTTTAGGAAGCGCTGAAAGATTTTTGAGCATAGCTGCGGAATACCGAGTCTAGGCCTAACGAGTCATCGTACCCATACTATAATTTTACTTTGATTTATCTTATCCAAGTTTATTTTAGTGAACATTAAAGCAAATTTGCTATGAAAATATTATATTAAAATAATAATTTCAAAATAAACAGAGAAATAAAAATATATATTAAAAAATTGATGTTGCAAATTGATTTTAAAACTAATCTGTACATGCCATTATATAACTATAAATATGTATTCAGAACTATATATTTAAAATTTTATAAGTGTTCTTTTTTCTTTAAATTTAATAAGTAGACATTACAATACTGTAATATGATTTTCACTACTTGAACTGATTTCTCAAGAAACCTAATATGAAGCATTAAACTTTTGTTATTGATGATAATCTATGATTAAGGCGTTAAATATTTTATTCATGTGTGAACAATTAAATTCTTATTAAGAAATAGAGAATATAGCGTGTAAGTAATTTTATTATTTTTAATTGTTTTTATTTCATAGCTTGAAAGCAAAATAATACAGTCCACAGATATAGATATAGTGTTGCTTTTTAACGATATAAAATTTAGCTTAGTAACTCATGACTTTAATAATATTTAATTTTTAAAACACTGTGATGATATAATAATCAATTTTTATTTTAAGAAAATTAATAAGAATATAAAATAAAATATAATAAATATATATAATATAAAATAAAATATTAAGAATTACTTAAATATCATAATTAAATATTAAAAATATTTATAATTCGCATTTAAAATATGAAATAAATACTTAAACAAATTAATAAGCAGATTACTAGAAAATCCTAAATATATTTTGTTTCTAATTGAGATCAAAATAATTAAAAGGAGAATGAATAATGCTGATTCTTGATTCAAGATCATTTTCAATGAAGTCATTTAAATTGAACATGCTAATTTTTTTGCCATATTCATTAATTCAAATCAAAAAATAGCTTAAAATAGAATATCTGTTATTGAAGTTTAAAGGAAATATAATTAAATATAGAATAAAGCATTGCTTAGGTCTAATAAACAAGTGAGTTGAATTAAATTAAATTTTAATCAAAAAATAAATTTCGTGATTTATATTTATTGTGCGCATTGAATAAAACTGATTAAATATATAACGTCAAAGCTTCGAACTGAAGTTTTAATATAAAATATTTTGTAGAATAATTTTATTTTTAATTTTATGATAAAACTAAATTTAAATATTTCTAAAGCAGGGCTGTCCAACCCATGGCCCAGTGCTGTAATGAATGTGGCTCAACATAAAATCGTAAACTTCCTTAAAACCTTGAGATTTTTATGTATTTAATGAAGTTAATGAAGCTTCTATTATTTAAATACCTATCTATATTTCCTATTTCCATTTTCTAAAATATTTCTTATTTCAGTGATTAAAATTTTTTGACCTGCTGAATGATTTTAAAAAATTTCTAAACGAAAAGAAGTCTAAGATTATTATGCTATGACATTTTTGATTATTTGCCATGGTGGATATCATATATTGTATAGTATTTACTAGCTTTTACATGCTTAACAACTATCATTGGAATTAGTATATTTTATGTGCGGCCCGAGACAATTTTTTTCCTTCAAATGTGGTTGAAGGAATCCAAAAGGTTGGACACCGCTGCTCTAAAGCATTGGAGTCGTTGTTATTTGCATTTAAAAATATATACTTGAAATGGCATCCATTAATGTCTAAACTATTATGCAATTAATATATAACTTTGATTGTTTATTAGAGTTTGAGAATAAAGTTATATTTAAATAAATTCATAGATATTTTTATATAAAAATAATTTATGATTAAATAGACTATAATTAAAAATAAAATTGCTTATTACTGTATTAAAAATAAATAATTTATTGAAGAATCCTTTGTTATCTCTTTTTTACTATTATCAAAAGCACAATTTGACAAATCAGTAAAAAATATGAAAAATTACAAATATTAAACACAAAAGATTTACAGTTCAAATTTATTTACAAATATTAAACACAAAAGATTTACAGTTCAAATTTATAATAAATTAGAAATTAAATTTTGAAATTAATTAGATATAGTATAAAGATAAGTTATATTTTCAAAATATTAATTATTCATAATTTCAATAAATTTTGAAATTATGACTATTAATAAAATAAGATATATAGGAGACAGATGATTTTATGTCAAAAATGATATGCTGCAATATATTTGAAATATTTAGAGAATACAACATGTTAATTTAGGCATATTAATTCAAATTAATATTATTTGAATTATTTTCGAATAATAATGAATAATTGTCAGATTTCTTTGATGAGAGAACAAATTAATTGGTGATGTCACCTTTATCCAGTTTTTGATTAAGAATTTTTCCTTGAAAATTATATAATGTTTTTTCTAAACAATCAGGAATTAGAAAATGGAAATTTATTGACTGATAAGATGATAACTGTATTAAATAAATTTTTAATAAATGTTTAATATAAGTATCGATAAACACATTAATATTCAATAAGTTTTTATTATTTTATGATAAAAAATATTTTGAAAAACATAATGTGATTAATACGGTCATCTTATCTAAACTTGTTTTCTTGTCGGTTGTAGTTAAATCAAAATGATCAAATCTAGGTTAAAAAAAAATAAAGTTTGCGTGAGAACAAGTTCTAGACGCTATCCTTGCAAAAACAGATCCACCTTCTCCCATGAACCCATCTAAGGAAAGGAACGGGTTAAAGGTTGGGCGAATGTGCTATTGTACCTATTTGCATATTGTAAAGGTTTGTACGCGAACAGTCAAGCAGGTGTGAGTCTGGCCAAAGACTATTCCCCAGACAGGCTTCTAACCAGCCAGACAGTTTTTTTCTTGCATAGTCCCTTCCGCGTGACCTGCCCGGACGGACGACATTTGGTCCTGCTACTAGTGTGTGTGTATGTATATGTGTATATGTATCTGTATGTGTGTGTGTGAAACAACAGACTTTAGTCTGGTTTACATAACCTTTTCAGAGTCAGCAAGCATACGTAAATATCTTGGTGATTTCGCTATTAAGAAAGTTTAAAAAATATTTTGTTTGCTAAAGAGAATCTAAAGAATAATGATCGAAATACAGTCTATGGAATATTCCCAATATCTAAACATTTATTAGCATACAGTAGCATATTGCATATTAAGTCAAACAAATTTAAATTGTTTACTGGCTTATTTGTAGAATGAATTACGAAATCCTTCGATGGAATGGGACTAAGGTTTGCTGTGAATATAAAGGCAGTCGAGGCGAGATGTTTGTCATATTTCTTTCTTCTCATTTATGAATTATACTTACACTTCAAAATAATCCATACATATCTGTTCATCAGTAGAAGTCAAAAAATTAAAAATATAGAAAAATTATTTAAATATAGATTACATATTTTCGTCATTTAATCTGCTATGAATAATTTAGCCAGTAGGTCTTTATGCTATGTATTGATTATTAGATGAGTTCAGATTTGATTTGATTTGAACTGGTTAATTCCTAATTAGGTTAAGCATATCGAAGTAATTTACATATTGATAAATAAAAATTTAGGAAACGCATTCATTTGACTTCAATTCAATTCCGGATTGTTATTTGTAAAATATTAAATATTTTATCATAATACAGATTCATAAAATTTTATTTATTAAATATATTAAACGTTTTTGTAATAAATAAAAAATAAATATTAATTTTTAAACTTAATAAATGTCTAAAATCTATTACTGCGCGATCTGTTATGGAATTCGAAAATGATTTTTTTATTGGTTCTTTAAACTAATAGCTTACAGTTTGAACTGCACAATTCTCACAAATTTATATAAAATGTGATTAATTTCTCACTTTAAAAAAATGCCGAAATGAATTTTATTTAGTCTACATAATTTAATCAAATTAAAATTAAATAATATAAATTTTAATTGAAACAAAGGTAATAGAGGCTCATATATTTAAAACTGTTAATAAATAAAATTTAGATTGATTAAAAACTGAACTTTTCTATAGTTTTGATCTTTTATATATTATTCTTAATTTGTAACATTGACAAATAATAGATGGTATATGTTGAACATATGCTATTATTTGGTAATTTTAGATTAATATAAGCTTATTGAAAATCGAACTTAGAAAATTTAGAAAACCAAAATTTAATGGATATCAGATGTAGGCCTACTTAAATATATTCAAATATCTGCTAACAATCCTATTCAAAATAAAGAAAAACCTTGAAAACCTTGAATTACTTATTCACTTCCTTATTTATTTAAATATTTGATGAAATGATAACATCATTTTCTTTAGGATATGTTGTTTACCTTGATCTTTGTATTTAAATTAAATTTATTAGCGTGTTATGAAACTGTTTTCAGTTTATAAGAAATTTTAATAAAAATATATTGAAGTATCGAGGGCAATATTCATATTTAGTAAATATTAATCTTATTTATTGCTATAAATTGGTAATTTATTGACTATAAATTACCTTCATTTTTTCAATTTTAAACAAATCGTAACAATTTAATTGTAATAAATCAAAATTTCACAATATGCAATACTATTAGACTTACTATATATAGAATAAAAATACTGTAAATTTTGAATTTATATATTACTGCAGTTTACAAGATTATTTTATTGTATATAGTCTTATTTTAATTCCAATTTGATATAATAATTTTTTAAAGAATGATAAAAATAGATAATGATTTTTGTTTTTAAGTATTAAAAAAAATGACCCTAAGTCTACATTATTTTTAACTCTGAGGTTATTCAGATTTCCTTCTAAATAAAAGTTTCTGCTGTAAAACATTATCTATTTACATTAAATGTTTCCTTTTTTCACGCAATTTTGATTAACGAATGTTTTTTCTATTCATTGTCATAGTTCTGTTCTTATTAAAAGCATTAAAGATTTATGTTTATCAAATATTTATTCAGAAATATAAAAATTTCTTCTATTAAAAAGTCACTTTAAAAATTGGTTGATACTAATTTAATCATAATCGCGTGATGGAATGCCACAGAATATGAGAGAGTATTTATCACATGCGATTCCTATTTTTATAATATGACTTATTTAAAACCTTTATCATTGTGGTAAAGAGGTGTCAGTTGACCTTGTATTCTTTCTATATACAATATTATATGTAAGATTTTTAAATGTAAATAAAATTTTCTGTTTCAGTTTTAAAAATTTTAATTCATAACAGTGTGTGAATGTTTTATAAAATAATGTTTGTTTACATACTCACGTCAAAACTATTAATCGGTAGCTAAGTAGCCTACAGTATATTAGCAAAATATTTTTTAATGTTTCCTTTTCATAATACAGATGATATTCTTTTAATTCCTGAAGTAAAAAAATTTTAAATAATTAATATTTTTAAATCATAAATTATTTTAGAAATCAAATATTGTTTAATGAGCAGACCTATTGGTTACTAATAATAATTTGAACAATCAAGAGCTATAAAATCCTCTTGAAATAACCAAAGAGAAAATCAAACCTGTAATTCTGCGTTATACTAGAATAATAAAAGAGAAAACAGATTTTAATTTTTTTAATTTCATAAAATGAAATATAATTTTTATTTTCTCGAAATAAGTCCAATTTCAAATATTTTTATGAAAAAATTTGTTGAGTATTTTTTAATTTAGTCTATTGTTGGAATTTGATATTATAATTTTAATATTGATAAAAATCTATATTTCTGTTGTCTGAATTAAACAGTTATGTTATATGCTTATATATATATATTTGTATTTGTAATCATAATTCATTTATTAATTATATTTTTCTAAATTTATATAAAGAAATGTTATAAAAATATAAAATATATTTAATAATTTATTTTATTTTATCAGCTATGTTTCAGACACCACTTGTGCCCGCCTTAACCCCAAACCACCCGAACCACCCCATGAATCCTATGAATGCCGTCAGTAGGGCGGGAGGACCCGTCAACTTATCACAACCAGCCTTGCCCATGCGACCGAGCCCTCCTATCCCTATGCTCACCAATAATAGTCATTCCTCACCATCTCCCGGTAATAAGGACGTCCCATCACCCTCTCAACTTCAACAGCAACAACAGCAGCAGCAGCAACAGCAACAGCAGCAACAGCAACAACAGCATCAACAGCAACAACATCAACAACACCTACAGCATCAACAACATCAACCACAACAACAACAACAACCACCGGGCGGTGGTGTCCCTCATCAACCCCCTCCTCCTCATCCACAATCATTACCGCAGGTAAGTGATTATTTAAGTTTTGACGTGATGCAATTATGAAAATTTTCATATATTTTGGAAATTTATACATAAATTTATATATGATGTCACCCCTGTGAGCTGTATTAACAACCCATATCCGCACCATTCTACTCAAATAGTGATGGATGGTGGGTGTAGATGGCTTTTCTCTACTGGTTTACGACGGAATAATTGTATTTTGCCTACGGTAAGTTTAGCTGAGTTCTGACAACAGGTACTAGTTATCTAATAAGCTTATATATTTGCTAAAATGCATACAAACAAACTATTTTCGTTCAATACAACTATTTTAATATCAAGCAGTTTAAATCGGTATTTTCGATTTCTACATTTCCATGTAACTATTAATTAGTTAGTTATTAATTTAGTAATCTGCAAATAAAAAATGATCAAATATTAGTATTCTGATAGAATTACTCTCTTTCAAATTTTATCAATACGAATTGCATGATTATATCTTATAGCTTACTTGACATAATATTCGATGAAACTGTACCTTAAACGAGAAAAAATGTTAACAGTTATTCATCATGGTTGCATCTGTTTCTAGAAGATAAACCCGTCACATTAAATTAAGCACCTTCTTCATTTATTCTGATGAACAAAGCTTGCAAAGCATTGCTTATAATGCTGTTGGAGCAATACGTTAGAATTTTATCAGTTTGATCTAAATGAGAATGTTTACTTCAATATAAATCAGAAAAATACAAATATTTTCAAGTTTTTTTTTATTTCGTTAAGGAATTGTTTATATGTTAGAATTTACTTTTTCATTTGATTAAATAGTAGGTAAAATAAAATATTTCTCATCAGTAATATTCGTTTGTTTATTTTTCCTTAAAGTTAATTGTTAGAGAAATTGGATTACTCATTCACATATCTTTTTATAATGCTACTTTAATGAGAATGCTTTATACTTATTTAAGTATTATTTATAGTCTATTAGAACAATTTAAGTATCATTCCTCAGCAAATGTAATGAATTTAAACAACAGTTACAGAAGTTAAGATTTGATGCTATTGTTGTAATAGAGATGAGTTAAAGCATCCTATCTTCCTTCCACAAAGTAGTTAAAATGTATTTACAGTAGGACTATTTATAATTAAATCAGTTTCCATTTCTGAATTTTAACTGTAGATTCATTAACAGATTAAGAAATGGAAATATTTTAAATTTCTTTTAATAGATTTATTTATTTATTTGGCTTATTATTAATATCATCACTGAATTTGTAAAGCTTATATTGAATTCTAAAAACTATATTTAATTAGATTTATTTTTTCCCTATAGTTTCTATATAAACAACTATAAATGTAATATCGGAAAAACTGAAATTTTAAAAGAAAATGAACTTGTACACACTATCATATATTTATAGAAGTTAGATTTATCTCAAGAATTTTTATTCGTTAATTTATATAATTTAAAAATTCCATTACTATTTAAATAAACTTTCTCCCTTATGATAGATAGTCTGTGATTTTACTTATTAAAAATTTTGATATAAATTTTTACTTTAAGATGTTTATAATGCTGTTTGATTATTTTTAAATTTTATTTTAATGAAGGCTAACATAATTTAAAAATTAAAAATAAACTGATTTTATTTTTCTTCTAATTAGTAGAAAAATTACATAATAATTTATATGCGTGTATGAATCACTAAATTAGATAATATCGAAGTCAGGTTATTGTTAAATTTATTAAAAATATAAACTTAAAATTTTTGTTATAATATTTGCTTTTATTAAACAGTATAATTAAATATAATTCGATAATAGGTCTATTAATAATTTAAAAATATATACTAAAGGATAAAACATATAAGAAAGATTAACAAGAAATTGAAGTCTTGTGTGACCGAGATGAGTTTTAGGTATATGCTTCTAAATTGAAATTCTATTAAAACAAATTAATTTCTTTTCTATATATTATTTCATACTTTTATAATTATTTGTTTATATTATTTTCAAGTCTTCGATTAAGTAAAGTCCAATTTGTAATACTGTATTTTAATTGATAAGATTTAAGCTAACTACAGTATATAAATCTTGAAATATTAATCCGTACAGTTACATAGATTTAAGACATGGCTATGACGTCAGTACTCTTTTGAGTGGAAAGAGGTCGCTTTTATTCCTGACCAAACTCTTACAGATAAAAATAAAATCTTGAAATATTTATACTGATTCATTATAATTAGTATTTGTTACGAATCTTAAAACAATTTATAAAACCTCAATTCGAATTAAATATTTACTTGAAACTTAATTAATTAAAGTAGTTCTATAATCTAAACCAGGACTGTCCAACCCGCGGTCCGCCGGCCGCATGCAGCCCAGCCTTAAAACATTGAAATTTTTATGCACTTGTCTTTTTTATTTTTTGAAATTCGCGCGGCATTGTAATACTTTTTATTGTAATAAATTCGCGCGGCATTGTATTTAAAAAATAAATGAAACAAATTTCTTTTTCTTTATTAGTGGGATATTTGGTGATGTTATGCAACATCATCATCAAATATCCCACTAATAAAGAAAAAGAAATTTGTTTCATTTTTGTACTAAAAACTAATCAAGTTAATGAAGTTTTTATTATTTAAATACAGACCTATCCCTATTTCCATTTTCTAAAATATTTCTTATTTCAGTGATTAAAACTTCCTGATCTGTTCAATGATTTTAAAAAATTTCTAAACGAACAGAAGTCAAAGATTATGCTACAGTTTATTTTTGCTTATATGTCATGATGGATATCATATATAGTACATTATTTACTAACTTTTTGCGCTCAACAACTATTGTAGAATTAGTATATTTTTATGTGCGGCCCGAGACAATTTTTTTCTTCAAATGTGGCCCAAGGAAACCAAAAGGTTGGACACCCTTGATCTAATCGATTACATATTGATAGATATATCTACGGTTAATTGTTGAATCCGTAACTTTTTCAAATTAGTTAAATGTTTAAATTCACACTGATTATACAAAAATATAACTTAAATATTGTAAAAACCAATTTACATTAATTAGTTTATATTATTTTGTGAGGATTTCGATATTTTTTATCACTCAAAATTACATTTTGAATAGATTGTAGTAATTTTACATTTAATATAATTAGAATTGAACATTTTTAACAAAAAACTGACGATACATATTTATCATCATTTGAATAATACTGTTTAAATGATAATTTATATATTGTATAGTATGATTATGTCGTATAATTTACAGTATATTGAATAAATATATAATTTAGGCAATGTTTATAAAACAGATATAAAAATGGTCTCAATATATTTGCATAATATGAAATATTACATTGTAAGCTTGAATAAATTAGAAAAATTTTTTAACTTATTTAATTTTTTAAAACTCTCATCTTTCGTAGTTGAAAACAATGATAGGTATGTTATAGCAGGCATAAAATTTACTGTCTACAAAAACTAAAAGTCTTAATGATGATTATTTTTATTATAAAACAAAACGATAAGAAGATTAATTTGCCCAAAGGAAATTTATTGAAAATCTTTTAAAAGATATACAAATATTTCATATCAGTTTTTTATATAGAAATATTAAGTGTAAAATTTCATTCAAACTAATAATTACTGTATATAATTTATTGTAAGGAGTAAGGACAACTTCTGCATGAGAAGTTTATTATCTATGATGTTCCTAAACATCTTATATTAATTTTCATTAAAATAGTAAATAAGTTAACAAATAAATATAATGAAGCTTTAAAATTTTATTGTAAATTCTGTCAGAATATTTTCAATATTGTGTTTTTTATTATATTGTTTGCAATATTGAAATCTCATTTTTATAAATTAATTGGTATTCAATTATAAGTAGATTCTACAAATAAATATTTAAAAATTTTTGATTTATGTTTGATGATAACCCTGCAAGTTAAATATAAATTTGACTATTGAGTTGTTATAAAATAGTTTTATTATTTGGCTGGCTTCATTTATAATTAATCTGTTTAAAATTATTGATTATAATGTGCTATCTGATTTTATTATTTAAAGATTATTAGAAATGAATATAAAAAGTCTATTTGATATCACAATTGAAATATTAAATCTTGCATAAATTTAATATATAAAGCTCAATATTTTAAATAGTGTAGTTCAATAACAACTTTAACGTAAATTAAAGTGACAGATTATGATAATATCTTTAGATAATATAACATTTTAGATAGAAAAATATGATAAAATCGTACATTTATCTAATATTTATGATAATATGAAGATTAAAAATAAGCTACATGACAAAGATATATTTAACTGATAGAAAATTTAAACTAAATTTTTAAAAGTTTATACTGGACTATTCCAAATTTATTGTGCGATATAAATTAATTTTAATAAGATTATGATAAAACATAATTTGCTGTAATTGATATTTTTAGAAAGGGTCTATTTTAAGTATTATAATATTTTTAATAAGACAAATTTCTCATAAACCGATTTAATTTTATTAGAATGCATACAATTAGATCTTATGAAAATTCATAGCAGTTTTAAGCTTATATTATTATTGTAGGAATAACAGTTTTAACTTAAACAATATGTTTCTCGAATATAATAGCTATTACTGTTAACTTTAGCTAATGATATAATTTCATTATTATTAAAAGCTTATTTAATTTTATCTATAATTAAAATAATAATTTTGAAATATATACATAAAAAAGATATTTCTATAAAAAAAAGACCTAAATTGTACTTAATGTATTCTACATAATTTTTAAAATTGTATAATTTATATTATTTTAGATACAATTTGATGTATATGATATATAGTTAATATTTTGTCCTCTACTATAGTTTATAACCTTTAGTTAACCTGTATAGCCTGTATAACCTGTACCTCTGTTTCATTAAAACAAAGGGAAGTTTTTATTTTTTTCAGATACATAACATTTTCACTGCGTTATTAATTATATTAGATTAAAAATCCATAAAAATAGTATTTGATGACTTTTTCTCTTATAAACAATATAAAGTTCAATATAGAATTAGGAAAAACTTTTTATTTATTAAATTCTATTATAAAAGCTTAAATATAATAAAATTATGTTTTTATTAATAATTTAATACCAGAGATTATAATAATAAAATTATTTTTAAAAACAAAGTTTTCTTTCAGACATTAAAAAAATATTTCCTAAGAAGTTTCAGTTCTACACTTATTACAAAAGCATAGATTCTGAAATATACGTAAAATACTAAAGCTCAAACATAAAACCTTACTAATCTTATTAATTATTTTTCTGAATTAAATATTAACTCTGAAATATTATTTATTTTAATATTAGCATTAACCATTAATTTGGTGAACAGTGATTATATTTGTTATTGAAATTAACTGTGCATTACTTTTTGGCATTTATTAAAGAATATTTAAATATAAAAATTAAATGAATTAGATTTATGATAAAAATCGAATTTTAGATCTAAGCAAGATATCTTTAAACGTAAAATAGAACTACACTAGGTATTAACATATTAAAATAAATAAAACGCAAGCGTGAGTTGAGTTTAGTTGAACTGCGAAACTTGGACAGTAAAAGTTAATAATGAGCCATAAATTGTGAAAGCGAAAGTGGACTAAGAACTATGGGTTATTCTGAATTAAAGACATAGATTAATGTTGGATGAGATAATTATCGGATTTTATATTGAATTTAGTTTTAGTGAAATATGATTATGTTTGTGTGTAAATAAATTGGACTATACAAAATATAGCTGTATTCACTCATTATTAATCTCTACGTTGTGTGTAAATAAATTGAACTATGAAATATAGCTCTGTATTCACTCTATTAATCTCTACAAACTCGTAAACCCACAAAACGTGACAATATGATAGTGTGTAAATAAATTGGACTATACAAAATATAGCTGTATTCACTCTTTACAATTGGACTATACGAAATATAGCTGTATTCACTTTTTATTACTATGTATCCATCTATGAGACTATATGAAATATAACTGTATTCACTCTTTATTAATCTCTACAAAACTCATAAACCCACAAAACGTAACAATATGATACTCTTTTAATTATAAATGGCATAATTCATAAATTTATTTATGCAAAACAATCAAAATAAAACCAAAAAAAAATTTATTTTTTCATTTAAAAACCGTGTAAAAGCGAAACCGTGTAAATTGAGTGCTGTGCAAATCGAGGGCTAGGTGTATATGCAATTTTTATTTTTATGCTGATTGTATTATAATATGTGCAGTTATGATTACTAAACATTGTGAAACAGTTGCATTGTCACTGTGTCACTATTGTATCAACATGGCCATTTCTCATTCCATATGCATCAAAGAACAGTAATCTAATATTCATATGCTAAACATGGCATTAGGATAGAAATTTATTGAAAGCTTTTAGCACAGTATGGGAACAGTTCTTTGCTTCACTGTAATCTATATATGAATGAATTGTTACATTTAAAAATGGATTACACACTATCACTAATAATAATATTGCTACCTATTCACACTTAGTATATGCTTAATTTATAATATGATGTTGGATATGACTGTTGATGAAGTAGCACATCAGTTGTAAATCTCTTATGATTTTCCTGATGAAAGACCATTTGTCTGTGATCAAAAAGTGTAGTAGTAGTGCAGCTGTGGTTTATCATGCAAAAACTTTTCTTAAAAAATTTTAGTCATTGGATTAATTAAATTGAAAAAGAGGTCATGAGTAAAAATGTTTTTATAAATTTTGCATTGTGTGATTATATTAATTTTAATAAATACATTGCAGATACTTTTTGACTCACTCTTGTATAATTATTGCACAGATATTAAAAATATTCATTGTTAGATATCTTGTATTAATGATAAGAACAAAGAAGGAAAGGAGATAAGATAATTTATGTAAATTTATATGAGTGATCTAAAAATTTTGTGTGTGTTTTACTTTATTATGTGTGAATCAGATATGTGGGATTTTACTTTAGTTAATTTTAGGAAAAATATATCAAAAGTTATTTTCTAATACGTATTTGCACTATTTTCAATTTCCTTAGATATCGAAATATCATTTTAAACAATAAAAGTTTTTTCATAAATTTTTTAATATATAAATATTATTCAGTTTAAAAATTATTTGATACTTTTAGATTGCTTGACATTACTGTGTAAGTCACATATTATGCATCAAGGAACTGGAATAAAAAAAACAATAAAAAACGAATTAAAAAATTCAATCCTGATTTTATTAATTGAGCTTTTGCAGATCAGTTTTTTGTATGTATTTGTTGAAAATATGTCCTCCTGACAGTGGTTCCTAAATTTTTTCAATTGCCAAAATATTTTAAATTACAGGTAACCCTCATATAACATGGATTCGCTCTAACATGATTAGAAAATTGCAAAAACCCTCATATAACAGCATTTCTACAACACTGTTTTTACTTAACACATTTAGAAAATTACAATTTCTCTTACAATGCAAAACATTTTCATAAATTTTTGTAAATCCACACTATGGACACACACTACACATACAAAATGCAATCATTGGAATATACTTTGCATTTATGAAAATTTTGCTAGTTTGCTGTGAAAGGGACAATATGCAGTCTATTTTAGATTTCAGTTTGAAATTTAGTTAATTGTGAGCCATTGAGTATTTTGTGTTCCAAACGTTCAGCTCTTGGATAAAAAAGTAAGTTTTTATTCTTCAATAGGGGAATGTGAAATATCCAAAAAAAATTTATGAATAAAAAATTTTGTCTATGTTAAGGAATGATTGTTTTGTAGTAGATTAGATTTCAGATTTTGTAAAAAGAGAAGATACACAAACTTTAAATGCAGGAAAAAGTTCAGAAAGTGAAGTTGATATTGTTAAAAAAAAAACGATTGTTTTTTAACTGAATAGTGGTAAGCAAGATATAATTATTAAATGAATGTTACATAGGCTGCATAATTTTCTTTTTCTTTCTTTCTTCATGTTTTGTGTTAACTTTAATTCCACATAAGAATATTAATATTTGTTTTTAGTTGGTTTTGGAACATAATTCCCCTTTTATGTATTGGCTCCAGATCTCATATAAAACAGCATTTTTTAGGAACCTATTTACCATGTTTAATGCAAGGATTATACCTTTGTGTGTAAATAAACATTGTTTATATTTGAATGTCTTTATAGAATTTGTATTTTATCATCTCCTCCTGTCAATTTTATTATATAATTCAACAAAGTTATCTCAATTATGTAATTCAATAAATGATATTTTTGAAATTTTTAGAAAAAATTTTACAGCCCATTTTATGAAGAATTCAATGCTGAGAATTAAAAATATTATAGATAATAGAAAAATAATGGTTAATTCTGTTAAAACTAAAATATACCTTAATCATTCATTTTTTTGTTATAATTTCACTGACTTTAGGAGATAATTGTAAAAAATACCACAAACACTCAGGCAATTAAGCAAGGTATCATAAATTTTTGCATATAAATTAGATTTAATTACTATTAACTGCTGGTTAGCAGTTGCAGGCAGAAATTGAATAATGCAGACTTCAAAATGTTATCATTCTATTAATTTTGAATTAATGTTGTTTATGTTACTTAAGATTTATAAAGATGATTCTCTTCTCTAAAAATTGTTATCATTCTATTAATTTTGAATTAATGTTGTTTATGTTACTTAAGATTTATAAAGATATTTTTAGAGAAGAGAATCATCTTTTACATCCTTTAATTTTAGCCTAATTGGGACAAAATTATCACAAGAATATGTTTGTATTGTGAATTTGATCAAAAATGGTTAACAATGCAGTTTGTGGAAGATAGATATCATTTTCCCTTTATTTTGATTCAATTACGCTAAAATTTTACAGCATCTTAAATAATAAAAAAAAAACTGTTATATTTCAAATTTCGTAGATATCAGTTGAATGGTGCAATTTTTAGAAGTGTCTGCAGAAAAGGAAAAAAATGATACTTTTTTGCTGATTTTTGCAATTTATAACTAATATTTCTTTTAATAACTGAATTTGAAGCTTCAAATTTGGCAGTGTCCTATTGAATAATTTTCAGATTAATAATATTTAACTTTAGTCCAAAGTCAAAAAAGAGTTGAATTTTGGCTATAATAACTCCTGTAATAATAATCAATCAGTAATTGCCATGCTTCCTGATTTGTTGTAAGACAGTAAAAATTAACTTCTTCTAATTTGTAAATAGTCTTTTTTTAAGAAAGACTGATTTTATTAATTATTAATGCAAATCAATATTTTTGACTTTTTTTGTCTATATATAGAATTTTCAAAACAAAATGTATATATATATACAAGATCCAATATGAGTATCATATATCAGGAAATTATGAAATGAGAGAAAAGTTTGAAGATTTGTAATTATTCTAAATCACATTATATGAATGTTAATGATAATTATCTTAAAAATTCTCTCTCAAATTTGCAAGTTTGAATACCATCTTGTTATTTCAGACAATATAAGCTATCCAAGTGAATCTATTTGATGTAATTTAATTTTCATACTGTTTAAATTTATTGATAGAACATAGAATAAAACTATATATAAATATAATTGTTTTTAATGTACAATTTTAATTTATTTTTTCTTTTAAGGAATTCAAATGCCCTTTTGATGAAAATTGCAAAGTCAATGTTGTAACTCGACGTTTTTGCCAAAAATGCAGATTAAAGAAATGTTTTGATATTGGAATGAAAAAGGAATGGATTTTAACAGATGAAGAGAAAAAAATAAAGAGAGCCAAAATAGAAGAAAATAGACAAAAACGAATTTCAAGTCCTGATTCAAAGCAGTTATTTGATGCAGAACTGAGCAATGATAATACTTGTAGTTCTGATATTATCCCTGTTAGAAAAGTTATCAAACCTGAGGAAAGAATTATGAATGTTCAAAAACCATTGATAGAATCTACTATTGATAATGAATATTTAAATAATTCTGATAACATAATTAATAATTTAATTGAAAAATCTGAAAATATAGATGATGAAAATAGTCAAAGTAACAATTCTGATATTTCTCTAGAAAATAGTATTCATTTATCTATCAAAAATATGAAGGGTGAAGAAGTACCTATGATGGTTACTGTTCTTGCAATGAACACTCCAAATATTAGGAAATCAAATGTATTTCAAACTAGTGCCATTATTCAAAAATCCAAACCAACCAAATCAGAAATTTTAAATAAATGTGATTCTCAAACTACATTTAACTCACATATACAAAAAGTTGATTCATCATTTGAAGAAACTGAAGATGATGGAAAAGAGGAAATTGTGCCAAAATCAGTTTTGCAAGTTGCTATTGAAACAGAGTTTTCAAAAGTTCCTATCCGTGAATATAATTCAAGTTTTAAAAGACTATCAGAAACAGAGCAGAATAAACTTGATGAACTTATTATTGCTAATGAAATATTGAAAATGCCACTTATTTTTGGTGTTCCAGATCCAAGTTTATTAGATGTTATAAATATGACAGATCATGCCATACGGCGTCTCATTAAAATGTCAAAAAAGATAAATGGCTTTAAGACATTGTGTCAAGATGATCAAATTGCTCTTCTTAAAGGAGGATGCACTGAATTGATGATTCTTCGTTCTGTAATGTCTTATGATCCTGAGAAAGATTGTTGGCATGGACCTCAAGGACCAAAGACAATGTCTATAAAAGTTGATATTTTAAAAGAAGCAAAAGGAAATGTTTATGAAGAACACAAACGATTTATTAATTCATTTGATCCAGTTTGGAGAGCTGATGAAAATGTTATGTTGATTTTAAGTGCAATTGCATTATTTACTCCTGAGAGACCTAATATTGTGCATAAAGATGTTGTTAAAATGGAACAAGGAATGTATTATTATTTGTTAAGAAGATATTTAGAAACCATGTATTCTGGATGTGAGGCTCGCTCAATATATCTTAAACTTATAAAAAAAATTGAGGAACTCCATATATTGAATGAAAAGCATGTCCGAGTATTTCTAGACGTTAATCCTAAAGATGTAGAACCATTATTAATAGAAATATTTGACTTAAAGCATTGATTTTTTGCAGCAAAACTATTCAGAATGTATAATTTTATTCGATACATTTCTTAATGGAAATATATTGTATATATTGTAATGTATTAATTTAAATTTAATATAAAATCCTTAAAATTATTTTTCCTTCTTAATTATTAGTAAACTTTTAGATAGACTGAATACAGTAAAATTTTAATTGCCAATCATTTTTCAAACTTGTACAACCTACACATTAATTTCTTTTTATTGTTTAAGTGCAAACAAGAGAAATTGTATAAAACTACAACAAAATTTAGTATATGAAAAAATATAGTTTTAATTTATTAAAACATCAATTTTCTGAACATTCAACAATCATATTCAGAAAGATATATATGTAAACACTATATACTTTTATATATTTCTGAACATAAATTTGTTTCATTACTTACATACTAACTTCTTATATTTGTTTAAGTAGTATTTTTATAAATGATGTTGAATAATTCAGATTAAGCAGATTGATATTTGACTAGATTTTAACATACTGAAAACTATAACATTTATGTGTTTTGCAATATGTCATTATCAAATCAGTTTTGATGAACTGATATTTTTATCACCAAAATAATTGATAGCTATGTAAAAAAATTAAAACATTTTCTATAAGAAGTATTTTGAATAATATTTTGCATAGTTTTATCAAAAAAAAACAATCAAAATATCTGCTGCAAATATTTTTGAATTTTTTCAGTTTGTAAACATTTTCTATAAGAAGTATTTTGAATAATATTTTGCATAGTTTTATCAAAAAAAAAAAAACAATCAAAATATCTGCTGCAAATATTTTTGAATGGAAAGTACTTCTAAACCCAATGGATAATTATAGTAAAGTGATTCTATGACTCATCATAAAAATATTAATTTTTAATCTTGTATAATGATAAATGAGATGATTCCTAAAAAAACTTGATTTATTACAGAATATATATAAATAATGGCAATAAATTATTAAATGTTGAAACATTTTTGATCTGTCTAATGCCTTCAGAGTGTAAAAAAGATACTGATAATTATAATCCTAGTAAAACTGATATTAGTTTGCATTTAAATGCATTACAAAAATAGTTGTTAAATTAAAAATTTTGATGAATTTAAGAAAAATAAATTAATAAAAATTATGGAAATTTTACATCATTATTTTTTGATGATAAATTTGAAAAAATAAGCAAATTCCAATGAAATTCATATAAATTATTTGAAAAGTTGCAATCATTCTGAAATTAACAGATAATACAGAAAAGTAAGAAAGTATTTAATAATATAAAAATTTTATATTTTTAACCATTTTTATTTAATTAAAATATCAATGGCCATTCTGGATCTATTGCTTTTTGAGAATTATAACATTAATGTTGTGTTGTACAAAACATTAATGTCATAATTCTCAAAACAAATAGGTCCAGAATGGCAATTAATATTTTGCAATAATTGCATTTTTTGCTACTTTAAACAATGGCATATGTTTCCTCATTATATATATATATATGTAAAACATCAAAAAGAAAATTACTTTGAAACAAGTTTCTACTTTATCTTCGTTGTCCTGTTTTTGTACTGATAACAATTTTAAAGAAAATTATTAATGTTCAATATAAACTATAGCAATCTCTCAAATTAATCATCAATGGAATGATATTAGATTGAAATTTTCTGATTTGTTTCTATGAGCTTTTTTATTGAACATTCTAATACTTTTATAATCCATTTTATAATTGATTATTCTAATAAAATTTTATTTTTAATCCTATGTAATTAGATCAATATTTAAGGAGAATTATTTATAAATAAACTTATTAGCTTGAAAAAATTTTGTATTAGTACAAAATCAATATTTATGTTACAAAAAATTGAAATATTACTCATAAATTTTAAGATTTAAATATATTTTAACTTTTAAAATTTTGATTTCTAAAAAATTCCTATTTTAAGGAATTTTATTATACAGGCATTCCTTGAGTTACAAATAATTGTACTTAAGAATGTGCTATTTCCTTTTCAAATTTTAGAAAATTTCAAAATATCAAGAATTTTAAACAGTATAAGGGAGGCAAAAAGTTCTTACCCTCATCATGATTCAGATGTGTTAAGGATCTGAAATTTAGTTTTCCAACTCTTTCTTCTCTATGTTTCCATTTCCTAGAGCCATATACTTATCACATCTATGGAACAGTGGTTTAATTTCGTCTTTGTTGAAGTCGACATATTTGGAGGCAAATCAGCTCCATAGCAGTAATGAACCTCTCATCAAATAAACTTCTTACTCATAAATGTTTTTTATATTTCAAAATAGAAAAAATCTGAAGGTGCCAGGCCAAGAGAAATATGGGGGATAAGATTTCATAGTTATATTTGCACAGAAAAATGAATGTTTTCATAGCTCAGCATGCAAGTGCATTGTAAGTTAGCAGCACATACCTTTTATTATAAGTTTCTGAAGTATACCCATTATTGTCACTCTTCAGTAAGTAATCTGTAAATATGACAGCTTTGCTGTCTCAAAACACACAATAGAATATGGCAGGTTTATAACAATAGAACTCTTTAAAGAGTTCTATTGTTATAGACCTGCCATATTATGACGTAGGCAGATTTGTGATGACATTTACGAAAACAAAGCCAAAACAAATATCTGATTTTTATATCATTCGGCTGTTTGCCAGACTTTGCTGGATGACTTTCTCTTGGATCATCCTGCACACTGGTGTGATCACATTTAAATTCTTGTTTCTATCATTCCACAGACTCATATGATGAATATTCTTTGTTGACATTTCTTTGTGGATTATTTGTGCAATTTTTCCTTGAAGATGGAGGAACCATATCAGAGCTCAATACTTAATTTTGTCCAGCATAGTGATTGTGCTCGAGATATTATCTATCTGGAGAAATCTCAAGAATTACAAGAAAATCTCATTCCCAATTCTTGAGAATTTTATTATTATTTCAGGATTCCCAGTTCTTGAGAAAATTCTTATAAATCTTAGGAATTAAAAAAAAATTCTGCAAATTTGTATCCTAAAAATTTCATAGTGATACATTAATTATTTTGGCTCTGCAATGTCTTCTAGTCAATAAAGTAAGCATATAAATCATGGTTTATCTGCATCACTTCTAACATTATATTTCAAAAAGAAAATTATCTGAAACTAATCACAAAATAATATTTTAAAACAGGCATATAAACCTAAAGTAACACATAGATCAATAAACTGTACAAAAATAATTCATTTTATTGCAATTTTAAAGAGTTCTATTGTTATAGACCTTCCATATTATGACATAGGCAGATTTGTGATGACATTTACGTAAACAAAGCCAAAACAAATATCTGATTTTTATATCATTCAGCGGTTTGCCAGAGTAATAGTGATGTATAATGACAGCTATAGTATATAAGGGATATAGTGATCTGATATAGTTGTATCACAGGATAAGAGTGAATAGCTAACTCTCAATCATTCTCCAAATCTCCCATCTTCACCCAATGGCCAGCGACTATAGAGCTCTCTTAGAAAATTACATAGCCAAAATAGGAGGGCCCTAAATTTTTTGTAAGAGGTGTATCTGTTGGTCTAGATAAAATGAAAAAAAAAAAAAAAATGAAATGATAAAATAATATAAATTGTTTTTTAAAATTCCCATTAAAATATAAATTCAAATAAACATTGTAGAACGTATTATTACAGGTGTAGTTTTTATCTAACGACATATAAAATGCATAAGATAGAAAATCCTTGGAGTAATCATTATTTTTATTTCAATTTTTGTACTGATGGAATTAATCGATTTGGCAAGTGAAAATAAAAATAATAATAATCAAATTCAATCTTCAAAATATTTTTAAAAATAACTTAATGCAGTATATATTTCAAATGTTAAATAAAAATTTGGTTGCTAGACAATGTCAGAGCATTACAAAAACGAGGCCGAATGCAGAGTTAAAGATTGGTTCCCACTATCTGCTATGGAAAGCAGAACAGTCAAAAACCGTTGCAGATAAATGTGGGGGCAATTCCGCTTGCGGATTCCCACAGTCGCAGAAAGCTTCGCTTTCCCCAAGAAACTTAGTACTATTCCCATGATTCATTTCATGTAAAACAAAATGAACACTAAAGCAATGAAAGGCACTGGCTGTTTACGAAATGATGTTAACAGCTGCAGTAAATGAGGAAACTGAAAGAAAATCAAGGAAGGGAAAATGTTGGATCAAAAATATTTATAAGAAGAAAGATGAACAATGTTTCTATGCAGTTTTGATCAAAGAGATGAGATTTAATGAGAAAGAATCCCGCCATCTTGACTGTTAAGGTTACCAACAATTCAATGTTGCAAAATGCATGGATTTCATTGGTGGATGTTATCTTGGCAGATTTTACCGTCGCAGAAAAGTTGAATCCATCTAGACACTGAACGGTAGCGATTTTTAGGTCATGGTATGACATCAAAACCACGCTGCATATGATGCCAAAACCACACTTTTGTCACATGCATATTTTTCGCTGCAGTTCTGTGCTAGTGGGAATCAACTTTTAGTCACAGTCATTGAGTTATGGTCACAGTAGAGTTTCATTATTTTTATATTTAATCATCTTTTACTTTGTTTACTATAATAAATTACTTATTTTACAAAGGTGTTATTCTATTAATATCCATATATTAATAATCGATTAATTATTTTTTATGACAAAATGAACAGCTTGCTGTTATCATCTAATATATAGCATGTATTAAAAAATTACTTAACTAAATTCTTATTGTTGTTATTTTACAAAGGTGTTATTCTATTAATATCCATATATTAATAATCGATTAATTATTTTTATGACAAAATGAACAGCTTGCTGTTATCATCTAATATATATCATGTATTAAAAAATTACTTAACTAAATTCTTATTGTTATAGCTAGATGGACTAAAGAAAGATCTTGACTAAAACCAAAAAAATTATTGAATAAAAACTGATTAGCCAAAACATTCATGTAAGCGGTATCGCACCTAAGAAAGATCTTGACTAAAACCAAAAAAATTATTGAATAAAAACTGATTAGCCAAAACTTTCATGTAAGCGGTATCGCACCTTCCTACACGTATCTCAATCGATCCTTCCAATTTAGTGATTTTAAAAGATATCAAAATATATTCTAACTTTGAAGGGTAAATTCAAAAAATGTCTTAAGCATAATACGACATTTATAAACGTTTGAACTGCATTATTGTCACGATTTACATTAGAATATGGAATTAATCAAATTGGCTTCTGAAATAATTTATTATTCGATGGCCAAAAATATAAGGTTACCAACAATTCAATGTTGCAAAATGCATGGATTTCATTGGTGGATGTTATCTCGGCAGATTTTACCGTCGCAGAAAAGTTGAATCCATCTAGAGATAATAATTTAAAAAATTCAAAAAGTGGAGTTAATCGATTTGGCTTGTGAACGGCTCAAATATAGTGATGTGTAAAAAATAAGCAATCATATAGGCTAAAATGTTCATATATATCTACATAAGATTGGGCACAAAAATTCCATTTTCTGGAATTCTTGTATCCACAGTATCCTTTAGTAGACAAATGAATAGACTGTTTGTGTATATTGAAAAGCTATTTTAATAAAAACTATCAGTAAATGTAAAACAAATACAATTGTTTTTTCATTATTATTGAAATGTGATCAATTTTTTAAAATACAGTGGTGCCTCCAATTTGTCAGTTTCACAATTCGACATTTGAGTTTCACGTGTTGGTGCATGCGCATGCATGGAATTGTGTGATGTCATTTGCTATTTGTCAGTTCTTTTTGGGCTAATTTGGTGTTTACCCATGTTGTTTGTGTTAATTTTCAATTCTACATTTTTCAGAAAATAAAAAATTTGTAATTATTATTATTTTTTTGAGGGAAATGTAAGGATGGGTTCAAAGAGAATTGACCAGAGGAATAATTCCGAAAAGAAGAATACTTGATTGAGCGAAGAGACGAAGAAAAAAATTGTAGATAAAGTGCAGAAAAGTAGGACAATTAAAATGTAACTCGAGTATAGCATTTCTAGGACAACTGTCACAACATTTTGGAACAGAGAGAGAAGATTATGGATGCTAGGATGTCTGCTGGAAGACTTCATTCCAACATCCAAGGGCTAATAAATTGTGTGTTGTGTAATAGTAAAACACATGTAATAAAGTAAATAATATAGTGTATCTCTCTCACCTCACCCGTTACTTAGAGAAGTGGTATGGCCGATAACGAATTAATCTATTTTACATAGTCTTCTTATATGGGAAATGCCTGCAATTCGACAGTTAAATAATATATTGTATCTCTCTCACTCACTAGTTAGGGGAGTGAGATGGGGGTCCAATAACAATTAATCTATTTTACATAGTCTTATATGGAAAATATTGTCCTGCAATTTGACATTAGTTTGACGAATTGAGAAACTGACGGATTACTGATGAATTGTGAGGCACCACTGTATAATTAAATCTATTTTACATAGTCTTATATGGAAAATATTGTCCTGCAATTTGACAGTTTCTCAATTTGACATTAGTTTGACGAATTGAGAAACTGATGGATTACTGATGAATTGTGAGGCACCACTGTATAATTAAAATATTAAACAACAAATTTAAAACAATCCAATATTATTTGTTTTCATATTGCATGATTTTTTCTCCCTCATTTTGTTACCATCCTTATTAAAAACAGTTATTTTTTTAGTTAAACACTTTCCTAGAATCTCGAGAAATAAATTAATTACTAATTTGGGAATTCCCGAATCTTGAGAAAGCAAACAGTTTGGGAAAACACAATCACTAATCCAGTATGACACCTTTTACTATTACACTTCTAACTCCAGTTAAACAGGATCTGCCAAAACAATTACAATTTACAGTTTACAATTATAAATCTATAGCACACACAAAATATGGTGAGAATAAAAACAACTTTTTGACATCCCCTCATATAATAGCAGAATGTTCTAACAACAAATACAATATAAAATTACACAGTTCTTAACATTTAGCAGAATTTCAAGATGGTATAGATTATGCACAAAATCTCTTGCTTTATAACTGGAACTTTTTATTCAAATCTGTGAAATAAACTTCTAATTGGTCCTATTATGAAATATAATAAATAGTATATAAAGTGTTTCAGTACTGTGTCTAGTACTATTGTTCTGTTGTGGGAGCAACAGAATAATAGTATCTGCACCAATTTTTTATTTTAGTATTTACTAGTTCAAAACTACTTTATTCTATTTGTATCATGATGAAAACTCAACAAACAAAAGCCAATCAGATATTTTAAATAATTATCATAAATATTTATCAGTAAATTTTATAATTTTTAACTCTCAAATTCTGCTTTTTATATAATGGCATAGTTAATAAAACTAGCACTTTTAAGCAGTAAAAATTTATTATTAGTAAATACAAAGCCAACTAATAACAACAGTTTATAATGTTTTTGGTCTTCTGTGACCCTCCTCAATTGCATCTAACAAGTATTTCTCATTTTACATCAACACATGATCTAGACCAGCATTTCCCAAACTTTTTTTATGACAGAACATTTCAAAAATATTATAAATTTTTACGGAATACTATAGTTATTTTATAGTATAGATAGATATCAATAAATAAATAAATTAGGCAAAACAAACACTTATCATCAAATTGTAATTATGTAAAATAAACTGGCGACTCCAGTTTCAACTTGGCACAATAATTTAATTAAATCATATGAGACTCGTTTCAACTTGGCACAGTATTTTAATTAAATCATATGAGACTTATATTTTCATAATTTTTTACGGAACACTTATAGATCTTCTGTGGAACACTGGTGTACCGCGGAACATAGTTTGGGAAATGCTGATCTAGACCATCCCTGTTATGACTATATAAATAAACATAATTCCAAGTTTACATAAGTGGTGACAATAAAAAAACAAACACAATAAAATTATTTTAAATTAATATTAAATGAAATAAACATTTGAATAAGGTAATCAATTGGCTATCAAATTTTTAAAAATTACAGTAGATCGTTGTTTATTCAAACATTCAAATAGCAAACAACTGAGGATTATCATTCAGATTAATACAGATGCTTTTGACTGATCCACAATTTAAAAATGACAATAGGCTTTTGTTCCTTAATATATTTTCATTATTTTCAATTTTTAAAGGCTATTTGCTTTGAATAGAAGAGTTTTTATTCATATGTGTATGTTAACATTGTTTATTTCATATGATAATTCATCAAAATCTCCTTTTTTTTTCCTAATGAAAGGTTATGATATCTAATATCAAAAACAGCTTTGGCCCTGACCATTTTGGATAAATGATGATCTACTATAGTAAAAGTTCAATAAGACTGCACAGAACAAAAATGTAAAATGCAAAAGCCCCTTTAGCAGTCAAAAACTTTAATCAGAAACGTTTTCAATGCACTTGGTGCCTTCCTCAGCTGCTACTACAGAACTCGTTACAGAACTTACTGTTGAACTACAGAACTTGTTACACAACCTGTTCTTGTATAACAGTGTGAGTTCTGTAGTAGTAGTTGAGGAAGGTGCCAAGTGCATTGAAAATGTTTCTGATTAAAGTTTTTGACTGCTAAAAGGCTTTGCATTTTACATTTTTATCTACTATACTTTTATTACATTATAAACATTTAAAAAGTGTAATCTGACCAGACTAAAATGTCTGCTTAATGCATAAAAATATCTTGTGATGGTAAAAGTTGTATTATAAAAAAATTAACTGAAGACTTTAAAGAAGAGAATCAAAAGTCTATTAGTTTTTATGATTTGTGGAAAATTTTGTTATATTTCTGGACAAATTAAAATTTCTTTATAAACTGTTTCCATGATTGTCCTGAATTCTATGAATTATCTATCCTCTTTTCAGTAGGTAATTAACACCTAATTATATTATGCATATTAACTGACCGACCATTCTATTTTTTGTTCAGACTTCCTGTTAACTGCTAATAAATATCATTAAAATAAGTAAGTCATATTTCCATTTTCGTTGTTATTGTTTTAAAGACTATAACAACACAAAGATCTTTCTTGGGGGAAAGCTCTTAGTATACAAACTATAATACTGAAACTTATGAAAAACGTAATTTCAGAAATAGCTAGATTATGTCTTTTCGGAAAAAGCAGGAAAAGTGTTATTAAAAAAAATAAACCCTATCCATACAGTGTGGAAGTGCATCATTAATATATATAGATTCTAGATATAAAAAGAGGCATTATACTATAAGGCAGTGTTTTCCAAACTGTGGGGTGCAAGCCTATTGCAAGGAGGTGCATAAGAATTAACAAAAACATCATTTTTGAAACAAACAAGCAAAAAATGAATTCAAATTGGTGTCGAAAAATATGAATCAGCAAAAGGGTATAAATACAATACATATATTCATGTATCCAGAAACTTTCTGCTATAGCTATTTTAAAAACAAAATATCAATTTCGTTTAGTGATTGAAAAAGAATTGCAAGTATATAAATAGTGATGCACAACACAATTTTAAGTGAAAAAACTTAATTTATTAAAGAATTAAAGTACTTTCAGCTTTAATAAGCCATCTTCAGTAAATTACAAAAGATTGTTATATATGGAACGTCAATTTAAACGTCAGAACGCATGAGCTTATTTCATTTTAAAATAATTAATAATTACAAATATAATATAATATTAATATAAATTAAAGGTTAAATAACTATTTAATCTAGTTATAGTTATATAAAATAAGCATCACTATTTATATAATTGAAACTACAAGTGAAATGGCAGAAAATAAGAATTGCTAGTAGTGATATTACCCAATTTAAAAGAATTTGTGCTGAAAAACAAGTCCACCCATCACATTAAATATTATGTTCTATTAAATATGTATTCTATTTTTTGTTTTTTTGTAAGATTTGTTTAATTTTATTAAAAATTATTACACCATAATAAATATATATTTTTTACGTATAAGAACTTTATTTATACAAAATATGGTATATAGTTTTGTAGTATTAAATTGTAAATAGAAAGTATTTATAAAATTAGACTATTATGAAAATGAGGGGCATACAATTTTTTACAAAAAAAGAGGGTGCAGATACAAAGTTTGGAAACCATTGCTATAAAGTATAAATAAATAATTAGAAAAAAGCATTTTTTTCCATTTTGTATGGTTTTGTGATTTTGTTAAATAATTTTGTATTTTTAAACAATGACTATACCATTTTAGAACCCAATTGATGCTAACGTAAAAGTGCTTTTGTTTAATTATTAATATCTGATCTTTGGAAGCTTGTCTTATTTAATGCTACTATATTTTAGAGTTATTGTAAACTACCATTACAGTAAATATGACTTTCATATATTATAATAATTATAATACATTCTATATACTAAAATATAGAATAATAACTTATGGTATATTAAGTAATCAAGATGATTTTTAATATTTAATAAGAAAAACATCAATCCAACAAGTTCTGAAAATTTTATACATATGAATATATTACAATTTCCTAATATACTTTCTCTTTTGATTAAAATGAGTACATTTTAAAAATACAGTAATTATTTATGTAATCAATTAAAATATTAATTAAACTTAATTTCATATGCTGGTGTTGCTTTTATTCTTTTGCCTTTCATATTTACTGCATGAGGAAGTAAAGAAGGTTCTCTCAAATAGCATCCTCGACCTTCTGGAGTATACACTTTTAATTTGCATGTATGTTCATGCTTTAAAGTCACAGCTATCCAACCTGAAATATTTTTTAATTTTATAAAAATAATTTAATTTTACTTACTGTAAATTACATCTATTTATTAAATACTATTACATGTATCTGATAAATATTTTTTTAATATTTGATAATTAGGCTTGAGGGAAAAAAAAAAATATAAAAACTCAATAAAAATAAATCTTATAATTTTTATAAAAATAATTAAAGAATATACAAGTGTTCCTTGAGTAACAACTTTTTCTAAGTTGTTAACTTTTCTATAAATGAATGTGACATTTTGTTTTTAAATATTAGAAAATTTTTAAAATTGTGCAAGAACTGTAAATACTATGATACTGAAATAAGTTAGCAATAAATGTATATATAAAACTATATAATTATTTGACATGATTATGATATTTCAAGATATGGAATTTCCATCAAAAATCATGTTAAAATTGAGTATTTATATATTCAAATCTTTGAAATAAAAAACTTTTAATTAGTCTAATTAATAACATATATCATATGCTAAAAGAAGAACTATCAAATACAATAAATCTGATAGTTCTTTATTAAGCATACAAGTAAATTTTTTGGTTACAAAAGACTTCAACTTATGAACAAAACTTATAAACATATTATATTTATAACTCAAGAAACACCTATAAATATATAAATTTGTCCTCTTATTCACATATTTAGGTGAAGAAAGAAGAATAACTGATTTAGCCAGAATAAGAGATGAACATTAATTGAGAAAGTATTTAATACATAATTTTCTTATTCCACAATGAAAAATTCATTTTAGGCGATTTTGCTACATCTCCAATATGCAACAATATAGTTAACCTGGCAATGATAACTCATCAATATAGTTAACTCAACAACAAATTAAATCAGCAATAAAAATTATTTTGATAGAAAATTACTGCATATACATTTAGACCTTGCTATAAATTTATTAAATTAATAAAAATATGTTAAGTCAAATATATTAGTACAATATGTTATTCACTAATTTAGTTTACTATAGATCTTTGAATTTTTTTTTAATAAACTTGGAAAATAAAGCATAAAACTACAAATCCTTTACTTATTTTAATCAATATTGTAGTAGTAGGATATACCATCAAGATATTCTAAAATATTTTTGAAATTATAATTATTGATTTTATTTAAAATTCTATGGCCAGCTTCTCCATAGCTTATTTGTTTCAGTGAACATTGTTGGCTGGCAATATTTGTTTCATAATCTATATTGTAAAGTTTTTGAATTTTCTTTATCTATAAAAATCCACAAAATAGAGTAAGCTTCAAGCCTAACTATAGTTTCTTATGGCTAGCTTCTGCAAAATTGTTTATTCTAGCATATACACCCAATAGAAAAAAGCTTATAACCAGAGACACCAACTTTTAATTTTTTCAAGAGGACATGAGTTAAATATTAAAATATTTATATACTTTTTCATGAAAAATTATATAAAAATGAATGGTTATTTTGATATTAATGATTATCTGCCTTTATGATAATTTATGCACTGATAAATATAAAATAACAAGAGAGTAAAAAGATACATTTGACCTATATTCAAATTTCCATGTTGCCCCTGTGGAGTCAGCATGTATAACTGACACAGGATGTTTATGTATAAACAGTTTTAATCACAAAAAAATATTATTTACAAAATAAACTTCATAGAAATGTTTTTATTATAATTTTTGTTGCTGAGTTAACTATCACTGAATTTGATCATCACTAAGTTGATCATGTCCCAGTTATTACAATCAATCATTAAATATTGATTTATAACAAATTGACATAAAATTAGAATTATAACAAAGAATGCTAAAGTAAAACATTTTAATCTATATTTATAGCTATTTCAGAATTGGATATCAATTTTATAGTAAATTATATTATTATTTTATTAAAAAACTCAAATAATCTAGCTCTAAATAATAATAAAAAAAAACATATTTTATTTTCAGTAAATTTGGAGCTGTGGTACTTGAGTTTATTGATTTACAACAGGATATTTGAAATGATATTTTAATTTAATACATTACCAAAATACAATGAGATAATCTTATATAATTAAAAAAGTAATTTAAAGGGTAGAAAAGCATATATCTAAAAATGCTTTATTTTCAAGCTACTATTGCTTAAAGATTTAACTCTTTTTGGCCAAAATTCTCATATAGATTATGTACAATAGTTAACTTGTATATTCCAGGTAAATTGTATTTCCTGGAAGAGACCTATAGTGCAGTATTTATAGATTTTTAAGATAATATTTTTAGAATTTTTAGAAAGTTCTCTTATATTAGGAAAGTAGTAATAATCATACTATGCATTATAGTGAATCATTCAAATTAAACATTATTTCAATTCTGTATTGAAAGTGATGGATTGATAAGCTTGTTGGCAACCTGGATTTAACCTTGTTTTATAGTTTATATATTAAGAATTTACTACTTGTTTTCAATTAATAAAAGAGAGGTTCTTATTTAACATTGATAAAACTATTGGATAAACACAAGAGTACTTACCATAGTCTTGTTAGTAATGGAAGATCTACAATGATTCTGTTTTATACAGTATTTGTTTCTATGCCATTATTTTTGGATTATAATGGAAACTAATTCGAATATAGGAAATATATAATCTATTCATTGTCAAGGATGAGAGATCATATACCATATTCATCAATATTTTAAAAATGAGAAAATTAACAAATGATTATCATCATCAATTAAAAAGATCAAAGAATATAATGGACTTCTTTTTATAATAATATAGCTTTTACATTTACAGTCAATTACCAGCATAAACATAAAAACTATATCATCATAAAAGGAGGCCCAATCAATCATTTGGTACACTATTACTGATTTATTATCATCATTATTTGAAATTTTCAATCTCTTCAAAAGAAGAGACTGAGAATTTCAAATAATGCTCATAATTTTTATTGAATTGGTAATATACATTATCTGATGGTAAAACCGCTTCATTAACATAAAATGGTTCTTTTAAAACACTTAGTCTTTAAAAAACTATTTAAAAATGTATCAGACTTTTTTTAATACACTGTATTGCTATGTATAAAAAAAAACATAAAAATATTTATCTCTACAATATAATACATATAAATACAATAAAATAAAATTAATGAAAATGATTCAATAAAAATATCTTATTTTAAATAATATAAACATTTGATTAACAATAAACTGGTTATCAGATTTAAATTATTTATTTTTATTACTTTATAAACATTTAAAAATTAACCTTTTGTTAAGTGTCATTAAACATGGCTGATTAGCAGGAAGAACTAAATGATATATCTGTCTTCTATACTGGTTTAAATGCTATGACATTATATGTGATGATTTTTCTTGAGAAACTTTTAATATATAGACTAATTTTATGGAGTCACTTAAAATTATTGTATATCACTAGATTCAAGACTTCAATAAACCACAAAGGCATTTTGAAGATGATTGTGAAATTATACAAGAAACCTTTGAGATTTTGGAATATATTTAACTGATACTATTGTGCAAAATGAAGTCTGTATTTCCAACTTCATGAAAGATGCTTTAAAAAAATTCTCTTAACTCTTTGTACTCCCCAATTAAATTGAAATATATTAATTTAAAACCACATCACTTTTTAAAAAAATTAATTTTTCACTATATCTCTTCTTTTTAGTTTATCAGCAAGAAAAATTGGGATTTTGTGGGAATATAGTGAAATATTGTATTATTTTTTACTTTTAGATAAATTTTAAAAACAAAAAGAAAACATTAGAAATGTCATTAGACCTAATTTGGATATATCTTTTTTTATATTTTTCAGAATTGTTTTTTTACATATTGGATAAAGAATATTTTTATATATTTGAATTCTTTACCATTTTTTCTTTCAAATAATAAACTTATAAAAACAAGCAAATAACTAATAGAATAATCAGCTGATTACTTTCTACCAGTGATCTAAGACACAAAGTTCAATATTGATTATCAAGTGTGATATTCATTATTTTGTTTCTGTGATTAAATTAAATCGTTTAAATTTTAAAATAAAACTAATTTAGCAAATAATAAATATAAAAAATAACAAAAGCATATAATTCTACAAGGAGCCAAACTTTCCCAAATTATAAAATTAGATGTTCAAGACAACTGGACAAACAAAGTAAACAAATCAAAGAAGGGACATGGAACACAATACAACAAAATGCATTGATTAGGAGACCAAAATTATGAAATTAAGATGGTATAAACTTGATAATTGGATAAGATGATTTGAATTAAATTTGGAATGAAAGAGTTAATTAAAAATTAAAAAAATATCAAATATAAAGCAACTTTTTGATCATCATCAGAAAAAACAAAGTTAAAATTATTTTAAAAATTTTTTAAATAAAAATCTTAAAAAATATTGGTTCCTGAGTTTGGTAAGAAATATCAGGAATAAATGATGAATTTTAGCACATCATTGGTTCACTGTTATAAATCTGACAGTGGAGCAAAAGAATTAATGTGCTAAAGCTCTATAATAAAGCATTGTTGAACTTATGTTTACGATTTTTTTCTTATTTTTATTAATCCCTAAACTTTTTAGATTTTTACTACATTGCATATAAAACTTAAAGTCAAATTTAATATTAAATGAAACTTAAAAGTTTCATTTAATGCTAAATTTGAATTATTATTTTACTTGCAGATAAGATATATTGAATAAATTATTTTACCTGCAGATGAAAGCAAAATATCAACAGAGCTTTCTTTCCATCCATGGCCAGTTACACTAAATTCTTTAGAAATTAGTGCTGGAAAATCTTTCAATCTATTTGAATCTCCTCTTGGTACTCTTAGCATTTCTGTACCTAAATAATGATTATAAAATTTTTCTGCTTGATCCTGATATACCATGTGGACTGGAAGATCATCAGATGCAAACACAGTAATACAAATTCCTCCAAGATTCTGAAATTTAAATACATTTAAATATATATCAAAATAAACTAGGTCTTTCAGAATAGATAAAGAAATAAACTAGCTTAATACAAAAAAAGAACTGTTTATTAGGTTTTGAATTCTACAATTAAATTATTTTAAATTTATATTAACAAAATATATGTGGTGCATTTTGAATGGGTATCATTTGAACACTCCATATAGTTCAAATTCAATTTCTATTCAGATCAAAGTTTACATTTAAACTTGAATTTTTTTTTTCTATTATTCCAAGTTTGATCTGAAAAGGAATTAAATCCAAAAGTTTATTTAGCACAATCAGTGGCATATCCAGAGGGGGCTAGCCATTCAAATCAGGCACCAAGCTGAATGGGGGGGTCAAGAGTATGGAACATCAATACTATTTATCAGATATTTGTATAAAAATTTTTGTATAATTTTCAGTTATAAAAAATTATTTAAGTAAATGTGTGAAAAATAAAATGTGTGTTGAAAGTTAAAACGGATGTGTTTTTTTTGGAGGAAAAGAGGGGGGGCCAAAAAATACTGCCCTGGGTACCAAAATTCTGGATACACCACTGAGCACAATATTAAGGACTTTATTCCATTCCAATTGATAATTCTGATCAAATTTGAACAAGGCAGTATTTAATTTAATCATCACATAGAAAAACAACTTGCTTATTATCGTATACAGATTAAAAACAGCTCACTTAGCAAGTTCTATATAAATTTATTGCAGTATAACGTTTTCGGACTGCATTTCAGTCCCTCTTCAGTACCGTTACACCCAACTTTATATTCTAAAATGGAACATTTTATAGAACGAACAATTTAAAAAAACGTTATATAAGAAAACGTTATACTGCAATAAATTTATATAGAACTTGCTAAGTGAGCTGTTTTTAATCCATTTAATTTAATCAATCTCATATTCATAGTGTTCTGAAATTATCTTTCAATAGTCTCCTTGTTACTTTTATGTAGTAAGTGAAGCAATAATTATTATTAACTATATTCAGCAATTTTTATATCTAGAACTGAATAGGAGTTATGGTCAAAAAGTACTTATTGTAATAAATGATGTTTTTATAAAATAGAAGTGTATCAATATGTATTAAATATAGGACCAGGTAAAAAGTATTTTTTAAAAATGAATTAATTTACAAAAAATTAATTAATTTTTTTAATCAGTACATACATGTGCTTCTACTAAATCCACTCTAGCTAATCCAGCAAGAAATAATGCCTGTGATACACGTATCCAATATGATCTAGGCACTATAATTTTCTTAGGCAAAGTTTGCATTAATTCTTCTACTGTCAGGAAATTAAGAATCTGGAATTTAAGAATATAGAAGAGTAAATTAAAAAAATAAAATATACAGAAAAATATTCTTTAGTCGCACCCGCTCTTGATGCGATAGCCCTAGCCTACTTCTCACAGCCCTCGGCCCTTAAGGGACTGAGCATCGCCTACAACGGGGAACGCCCTAGCATTATCTGGATCATGGGTACCACTTATCATAATAGACTTGGCAGGGTGTTTTACAGCTGGATGCCCTTCTTGACGCCAACCCTCCTTTATCCAGGCTTTGGACTGGCTAGTCAGCTATATGGCTTCTTGGGCGGAGTTACCTTGCACATTTAACAATCTCCACAAAAACTGTTTTTCCGTAGATTTATGTCAGGCAAATACGTGTATAACTCCTTCTCCAGCGGGGACAGATCGTCTATGACGACAACTACGAATCGAGGTTGCCAGCTTTTAACAATAATTTGAATTTTAGCTAAAATTACCAGGTGGCCGTATTAGGAACATGGCCATATTTGATACACTTATCTTATATATTAAGAACATTTGAATGAATTAAATTAAGAATATATATTACAGTTTTAATAATAAAATGAAAATACAAGTGTTACATATATTTATTGAAAACTATCTAAAACTTTTTTCATCTATATGAAAAATATGACGACTGAATAAGAAATTAATTTTATTCAGTTGTTTGTTCAAAATTTTATATATTTATAAATAATTATAATATTAAAATGCTTAATTATGATTAAATATTTTAATATTAAATTAATTCTCTTCATAACTACAGGAAAGACTATACTAAAAACATGTTATGTATTATTATTTTCATTAAAATTTTTATTTGAAAACTTTTATATATTATTCATTAAATTCATAAAATATATTATTGAATTTAAACATATTTTCCTAAATTGCGGAAAATTATAGATGCATTAATATTGAATATGATCAAATTAATAAATATTTTTAAAAAAGTTTTATACCGTTATAAATTATGACTTTGTTTTATGATACAAACAATCCCATCTGGGATAATACATTGACCATTTCAACAGTTTTTATATTTAAATGATATAAAATACAATAGAATAAATTAATAAAACTAGTATGAGGCTAATAATGTATAATTTAAAATATTAAAACAAACAGTTTATTAAAAGTTTTTATTTAAACCTATTTGAAATATAATTATTAGTATATTTTTCTAATTGCGAAATATATATTATTTTCAATGCACAAAAAAAAAAAGAATTAATTTTTTTGGTCATTTATATAACAGCTTTCTAATTACTAAATTCATTAATTTTTTTTAATTTTTAAAGTAATCTATTAAAGTAAGAAAATCAGGAATTTCCATTAGGGTTTCACTTCATCAATTGAAATATGCAGACTTACCTTACAACCATAACAGAACATATTCTCCAAGGAATTAAACATCATCCCACTAATGCATCAAGTTACTTAAATTAATGACTGAATCATAATTTAAATAATTTCAAAATGTATCAATAATTCCCAATTAACTGATCAGTATACATTTTAATAATGGATATCTTAATATGC
Organism: Olivierus martensii; assembly: GCA_000484575.1. Lineage (NCBI taxonomy): Eukaryota > Metazoa > Arthropoda > Arachnida > Scorpiones > Buthidae > Olivierus > Olivierus martensii. Next base: position 8,456 of record AYEL01076017.1, on the reverse strand, counting down.
AGAAATTTAGTTTTTACAATAAAGTTACAAAACTACTACAGAATACGTATATTAAATACAGTGCAGTACACAAGATTCGAGTTATTTGTACTCTATATTAATGTAGTCTATAAAACGGAATTATTCTTTATTCTATTTATAACTGAAATTTTTTAATTGTGTAAATAAAATATAGTATTCATTCTAATATAACAACTATTAATTAATTCATAAGTGCAAAAGAAAAAGCAGTTTTTTAATATGACACTATACATTACTTTTGTATTATCGGTAAGAACAATTACATCACAATGATAAATTCATATACAGTAAGACGATGAATTTTGATACACAATAATATGATGAATTTTCAGAGAATAAATTATATAGGATCAATTTATCAAATATAAAATATATGGCATAATTACATAAATAACTACAAACGAAAGAAATTTATATTTGACCTGATAAGAGCAATATATATTAATTTTTTAATACGTCGCTTAGGGAAATCTTGACCTACAAAACTACACAACATTTACGGATTAACATTTAAAATATTACGGATTAACATTTAAATATTACGGATTAACATTTAAATATTACGGATTAACATTTTTGACCTACAAAACTACTGGTTTTGTAGGTCAAAAATGTTAATCCGTAATATAAATCTACAATAAAAGCATCTTTCCACAATATATAATCTATATAGACAATTATAAAATAAAATCTCCTTAAATGATTATTCACTGCATAATAATAATGAATTGAAATGCTATATTCAAAAATTTGCAGATTTCAAATAAATTATCCATGAAGATTTCATTAATATGTGTCCATTAAATATAATGTAGTTTATTCTAGTATAATATTTTTTTATTGCAAGTCATATATCTGGGATGGCCAAACTTCATGTCACTACAAGCTACTTAGGAGAATCGCAAATACTTGAAAGCCACAATCAGTTTCATTCCGATTCAGTGAATGCCGCATCAGATTTTCGTGTAATCTTAACAATGATTTCAAAAATTGTTTATTATATATTTCACACGCATTTATTTCATATAGATGCATACTACTTTTTACAATAAATGAACAAATTACAAATACATTATTTTTTAAAATTAAATAGGTATTTTCTCCATATTAATTATTCACTTTCATGATATAGAGCCACATTGAAGATACCAAAGAGCCGCATGTGGGTCGCGAGTGCAATTTGGTTACCGTGGTCATATACTATAGTAAATTCTTTGAAATTTCAAAATTTTTTAATTCTGTTATGAAAACAATGTAATTTAAAACTTAATTTATAGAAATAGGCCTATTTGTAGAAATTACATTTTCTAACATTCCTATAAATAAGAAATTTAGGGGAAAATTTTGACAAAATGAAATTACGTTTTATCTACAATATAATAAATGACGCTAAATAATTTTAAATCATAAAATAAGTTTACATTATTTTCCAAGTTTTACGCCGCCAAATATACATAAGAAATATATGAAAAAGTGCCTGTTAGAAGTTCATCATAAGCTGGCTAGGCCTCTGATGAGATCAGTTGATATGATGAAGATGAGGATCAACCAGCCAGATGGGGATCTTCCTAAAAAATATCTGAATATGTGACATCTTCAGATGTTGCTTTATTATGCGGCCATCTGGTAGACGAAATCTTAAATTGTATATTAATTTTCTTCAATATGTTTATAATGTAGTTTTTATATTAACTTATATTATTAAACATAAATCGTGATTTATGTTTAATATTGGACTTTCTCCTTTTTTGCCAAAATATATTTTCATTTTTATTTTATTTTTACATAAATAGGGAAGCTAAGATAAAACAAAATTTTAATGACTAATTTTTTATTAACATTAATAAATAGTTAAAACCGCACATATATATTAAAACTAATTATGCACATAAAAATGTGATTGAAAATATTTCTTAAAGTATTTTTATTTCATAATCTTTCTCCAACTTACTACAATTCAGACTGATGTCAGAAAATGATGTTATTCCAAGCAAGCGTCAAGATACATTTTCATATAGAAAATCAAATTTGACGATGAGAGAACTATATATTGGTAGTACATTTCCTCTATAGGTTAGGTTAAGTTAATTTGGTTAAGCCGTCATATCTCACGAAGGATATACATTATCTGGCGGCGGCCACTTGTAGAGCCTATCACAGTTAAGCAAGTAACTTATTTTAAGTATATACGAACAAGTTACTCGCTTACCGATCAATTCGTGAAAACGGAATTCGCTCGTTAAGTGAGAAGTATCTGTATTGTATTTGTGAATATAAATAAACGCCTATGTGAAGTTTTCATTTTAATATATTGATAATTATTGTAGAATTAAACTAATGTTATCAATTATAAAATTAGTATTTGTAATTCTACATTCCAAATAAAATACAATACGTGTAAATTAGTTAAGTCAGTTTCATTCAGAAGACAAAAATATACACAGGTTAAGGACAATTTTCACTCTGATTATGCCGTCAATCATTATATTAACTATCATATACAAGTCAATAACGACATATTTCAGTTGAATATCAACACAGATTTCAAATTAAAAATTGCTATAAGTAACAATATAATTTTTGTTGTATGAAATTAAATAGGTAAGAATAGTATATATAAATATTTAAATATACTTGAAAAAAATTGCTTTTGAAACTGCATTTTTTTCAAATGCATGCAATTGCAAACAAAGGTAAAGAAAATATTTTTCAAAGTTAAATTTCCTTCTTTCAACTGCGGTCGAAACAAATACATTGTGTCGTTAAGTAAAGTGCATTTACACGTAAATTTTGTTTCCGTATACAAAATAATGTTTCTATAATACAATACAGTACAGTATTTATATTTGTACATATTTATTCATTTTAATTTATTGTTATATCTCTAATTATTCGATTATTATTGAAATGAGTTTTATCTTTATGTATAAATAAATCTATTAAAAACACCTAATATAGTATATAAAAAATAAGTATAGTATTGTTCTAAGAAATTAGAATATTTGTAATAATTTAAGTATGGCTATTTTGTTTGACATTATTTTCTTGAATCCTTAGCCAAGTAGCTGCATATAAAGTATCAGAAATATCTTAATTTCTTTATACTATACAGTATGCTGCTTAGTTTTTACATAATGATGTTTTTGATATGATATTATTTATTTTTTAGATGAAACCGTTTTTTCTGAGAAAGATATTCTAACATTATGTTAATACTGTACATCACTAAATATACTGTTATATTTTTAATCCAATGAAATCGAAATTTTTAGAAAAAAATAAATATTACAAGAAACATATAAACAATATACCAAATTTAGTGGATAAGGTTAAACAATACGACTTGTGGAAGAGTTGACGATAAAAGGATTTCCTACTTACTTCGTTTTAGTTTTATTGGATTGAAATTTTCGAAAATTTTAAATAAAGTAAGGAGCATTTATACATTACAGATTTGATCGAAATCAGTTGAAAGTTGTGATATATAGAGGCAATTTTAGAAAAGAAAATCATTCTCTTATACAGCCATTAATTTTAGTCCAATTGGCCAAAACTTTTCGAACGACTTTAATTGAGCCATAATATATGTATTCTAAGTTTGAACAAAATCGATTGAACAATGCTTATGGAGAAAGGATTCTCCATTTCTCTCTTCATTTTGATCCGATTAAGATGAAACTTTCAGATGTAAAGTGCGATCTAAAGTAATTTTAGCTATACCTAAACCTAAATTTCATCAATATTGGTTGAAAAATGAGAACTGGGAGATATTTGCAGTGGAGGAGGGAAAATACCACCTATTTTTGCCAATTTTTGCTATTTTTAAACTGTTCCAATTCTTTCATTAATCGGATTTTAAAAATCTAATTTAGAAATCGGTATCCTATTAAACACTTCTCATGAATATAATTATATAATTATAGCATTAAATATTAGAATATAATTAGCAGATTAATAATATTGAACGTAGAATGAAAGTTACAGCGAATTGAATTTCGATCGAAATAATTTCCTCTAATAAGAATCAGTCAATGACTACTGTGACTTACATTGTTTATTAGAGTCATTACTGTGCCTCTTGATTTTTGCACCACTTTTGTGAAATGATGCATTCGAAGTAAAATTTCTGATAATGAGTTGAAAGTTGTTGATATTGATTTCGATATCATTATATTGATTCATATAGTTCCCTTATTTAAGTTTCAAAAATCTAGTCTTTAAACAATTGAAAATCCTAAATATAGACATTTTGAATGATTTGTTAAATTACATCATTGTTATAAAATTTTTGGAAAATTTTCAAACCATTAAATAATTTTTCTAGCAATTGAGAGGTTTTTGATATTTGACAGTCATTATTTATATAATAAAACGAAAAATTTTATTTTTCGTTTCATTTATTTTCCTCGAGCGATTCCAGTGACACGCCTAAGAGGAGTGCGATAACCACAAGTATAAACGATTTATCAAAACAGATGATTTTTTAACATATCTTTGCAAAATTGAACAATTCTACTTTCCACTTATGATCCAATTTCTCCCGTCTTTATGTAAATTGAAGTTCACTACGCCTGATTTCGTATATGTCATTCATATTTTATTTGTCTCTGCAGACACTATTTGGTGACAGCTGTTGTGATAGTTTCCACTTCGTCAATTCCCCTGAGGAATTTATCGTTTTCGGAAACAGAAGCTTGTCACCAGTCAATTTTTTGTGTGATTACTATTAAATTAATTGACTTCTTTATGGTTGAATTAAATAAGATAAAAAAAGTAAATATACATTTCAAAAACAAGCTGAACTTTAATTAAAATATTGAAACTTCTTAAAATGTGGACAAATAAATTTCATAAAATAATATGCTAATTCATGTAAACATTTTATGAATTCTTTCAAGTTTATACGGTATTTCATATATAGTATATGGAAATTGAATTTCATAAAAATTGTTATTTTTCTATTTTCTTTCCTTTTTCTAATAATTTGGAAAAATTCATTATCATCAGTTAAACCGGCAGTTCTTGATCGCATTTTCTTTTCAAGAATATGAATAAATATATGAAATTATTTTAATTTAAATTATAAAATTTGCGTTGATTGCTAAACACAATATATAATGAGATTTCAAAACGGATACTAAACATTCATGCGTTTTAGGATTCGATTATTGCGGTATTTTTCGTGGCAACAATAACCGCGATAATCGAGGTATTCCAGTAATGCATAATACTGTAATACGAAAAAAAAAAAAAAACAGTTCAACAAGCTCAGATAATGATGATAAAATCCCACATCTTCGTTAGCTAAGATTTTCTATCTATTCATTTCATTAGAATTTTTTCATACAATTATTTTAAATTATTTTTTACAGATCTTAGTTGTCTATATTCTAAATTCTAGATCAGGGATGAACAACTTTTTCGAAACGTGGATAAATTAAGTAATGAAAATTTTTTTGCGAGCCTCAAGGTATATATATATTATTTATTTATCATCGATGATTTACAAGTTTATTTATGCCGTCAAAATAACCAATTTATTATATTTAGGCAGTCATTATTATATAGGATTATTCACTTAATGTTTAAACTTAAAAATTTACGATATGAGATATTGTTTACACAAAATGATAATCACATGAAAGCTTCACAATATTATAGGACAGGGATGGCGAAAATATGGCACGCATATCCAAAGTGATATACTCTGGTAAATTTACTGCCACATATCCTTAAAAAGTATCGCTACCACTGTTATAAGATACAAACTGAGAAATAAGATGAGAAAATAAAGAGTTCTATTAAATAAAAACAACAAAATGGAAGTGTTACAAGTGATGTAATGCGTTGGTAAGTGCTTATATTTTACATCACTATTCTGTTATTGCATCAAAGCCTAAATCAAAACAATAGAAATTCCTGGACAATAACTTTGTTTTAATTAAGTTTTGGTGTTAAAAATATTCATTGAATTAACAATATTATAATGAAAACTATACTGGGATTTTTATGGGAATATTGTGAATAGTAAATATTTAATAATTTTAACATTTTATTTCTTTTTTTTTTAATCCAAAGCCATTGTAAAGCTTGATGGAATGCATCTTGCTCATTTCTGCTTTAATAAATGCTAAGTCGATAAAAACGCGAAGAAAGAGGAAGGGAAAAAACGCGCTTTTTTTTTAATCCAAAGCCATTGTAAAGCTTGATGGAATGCATCTTGCTCATTTCTGATTTAATAAATGTTAAGTCGATAAAAACGCGAAGAAAGAGGAAGGGAAAAAACGTGATTAACTGAATGAAAAATTTTTCCTCTTGCGCTCGAAAGATGGCGTAAAATCTCCATTTGAACTAAAGTACTAGATAGGGAAAGTAGCGACGCTCTTTTCCGGTGCAGTTGCCGACAACACAACACTGCCATAGGTTATTCAGTATCACGTGACCTTCTTTCCGCCATTTTTGTGCAAAGTCGTTTGTATATCGGCGCATCCTAAATAGTCAATAGAATGTAAATATCGTGACTTTTTATCGATATTATGGGCTGTTAGGTAATGGAATGTAAAAATAGATTGAAAGAGTGAAATAGATATTAATTTCGAAAATTAATATACTAAATAAAATAAATGAAAAATATAATTAAATATGGATAAACAGGTACAATCCCTGATCAAAGTGAAATTATCAATAAATATTTCCGTCGATAGTTTTTAAATGAAACTTCTTATAGATTTTAAATGTATTTAGGCGTGTATAATTGTTCTCGATTAAATCAACTATTGATTATGTATATCCTTAATAAAGAGTGTTTAATAAAACTTTTCCATTTTAGCCAAAAAATACTTAGTTCATTGATTTAAAGTATATGGATCTGTAAAACTATTTCTGTTTTCTAACATTATATTCATTATTTTTATTATGAAATAAAATATTTTTGTATATTCATTAAACTTAAATTGTACTTTTACAAAAAAAAATTAATTTATGAATAAACCATACATTTTATAAAATTATATATGTACACATATTTCAGACATACTAATGTATCATCATCATACTTCATCCAGGTTAAAGTATACATTTCAGATTTCAAAAATCTATCAACAACTTCTATTATTTTTAATGTTGTGCATGTCTAAAGATATACAATTATAATTAAATTGTGGTAGAATTACATAATGTATAATCAATTCACTACAAACTTTAAAGTATATCCTTTAAAAAAATAATATTAAAGTGATTGAGTACTGTACCATATCCAAGACCATATCTTAACATACAGCATTAATATGTAGAACATGTTAATGCTCTGTTAAAATATTATGTTATATATATTATGTATATTGATGTTCTAATATGCAAAATAAATAAATATATATATAATGTTCTAATATGTTGTAACGATGGTTACAATATTGTTCTACTATGTTAATGTTCTTCTTGCATAGGGTTCATATATAAATATGCATTTGCTTCAGATTTACTAAAATAATTGTCTTTTCGAATATATATTTAATATACTACTTATAAAACTAGTTATTATACGAGGGGGATTCAAATGAAAACCTTAAAAGTGCCATAGAATTGCGAAAAGTTGTACAATTTATTCGGTAGGTGGCAGTAGTGGTCCTTAAAGTTCACAAAGTGATAGGCAGGTGGCAGAGTAATGCTGCAACGCCGGAGAAGGCAGCAGTGTCCACAACAAGATGGCTACTCCGCTAGCAACGTAACATGGGGCATCCTCCACAGAAGTTACGCTGCTTTTGAACTTTCTACACCTGTGGCAGTAGTGGTCCTTAAAGTTCACAAAGTGATCGGCAGGTGGCAGAGTAATGCTGCAACGCCGGAGAAGGCAGCAGTGTCTACAACAAGATGGCTACTCCGCTAGCAACGTAACATGGGGCATCCTCCACAGAAGTTACGCTGCTTTTGAACTTTCTACACCTCTCGTACACTTGCTGCAGTGACACACACGAATCACCATACTGCACTGTCATTCTGCAATGAATTTCTATTGGTTTCAAACCTTCACTACTCAAAAAACGCATTACAGATCGCTGTACTAGCGCAGTGCATGTGGATAGCGGAGCAGCCATTTTGTTGTGGACGCTGCTGCCTTCTCCGGTGTTGCAGTATCACTCTGCCACCTGCCGATCACTTTGTGAACCTTAAGGACCACTACTACCACCTGCTTAAATATGTCAATTTATTGTTTTATTAGCAGACGACAAAGCTGCTCTTTACACAAACATAGCGGAGTGCCGCTACTTTCCTTATACAGATAGGCCTCGATTAGCGCGACTTCGAATAGCGCGAATTCGATTAGCGCGACTTAAAAAATTGATACCGTTATTCGGTTAGCGCGAGAAAAGATTCGATTAGCGCGAGTTGTAAACACAGATCAGTCTTACTAACAAAGCTCCTTTTATGATGTCAAT